>CAODLS010370754.1:0-11351 GCA_948243855.1 Flueggea neowawraea
AAGGCTCCTTATATAAGCCCTCAAATGGGCTCGTGGGCCTAACGAGCTTTAAGGACCCATTTCATTTCCAACTCAATTGGACTTATTAATTGGCATCGGTTCATCGTCCCGGTTCACACATTGACTAACCGAGTTTGCTTCTCCTCAATTGGACTTTCCAATTGGTCTCGGTTCACACCTCGATCTACCAAGTTCGGTTCCCCTGTCATGGGCGGACCTCTTTTTCCAACATCTCCCACTCGTACAGGACAGAACCATAACTTGTCCTGAATCATGATAGAACTAATACTAATCATGATTAAGATATTGTGTTATACAGGCAAATAGACCTCGCGACCAGCATACAATGAGAGCGTAATTGCTATACACCTGTTAGGGTTATATAACAACTCATATCTCAATCCTGCTAGAAGACGTCTCTTGAAGACCAACTTCATTCTGCTAAAGTGTATGCAACAACAACACAGACTGCTGGAAACGTATGCCTTCCCCTAATTCGTAGCCACACAATCGCTGCTTTCGAACTACTCTATCTCACAAAAGCTTTACTCATAGTTCACATATCATGTGTCACACTACATGAGATTCGACTAAGCAAACTTTTAAGACTAGTGCAAATGCGTCTAGAAACAAACTTCCCCTCTTACACCAGACAATCCACATAACTAAGTTTACTTTCCCAACTTGACACACTTGGTCAAATCAATCATGACCATTAACGGTAAGCTAGAGTAGACAAACTTAACTACATGTTTTGAATGTATTAATGGTTCTAAGGATAGCTAGTACCGAGAACCATATGTTCACGGCAGGGTTTCACACTAGGAAAAGTGAGGTCGTTTATCAATCTGTTTCATCCATATGGTCGTGCATAAAACACACATGGTATGATCATATGTTGTGATATTCTTTCATTCCCTTTGAGGAACGCATGTTTATACAACATTATAAACACTACACATAAGCTTCGATTACGTTGCATTTTTCCATCTAATCTTAATCCGCACTTGACAGGATTACTTCTGATTTTAAGACAAAATATGCTAAAAGTCTCTCAATTTTAACATCTGATCATTTAATGATTGGCATAGAAATTCATTCTATGGCATATGACTCTTTACATACGAATTTTCCTTGCCATTTTACAATGAACTCACGAATGTAAAATGCAATACGGCCTCTTGATTACGAACGTGCTCAAGATCTCTCTCTACATTCAAAACCAACCTCATCTTAGTTCTTCCCCCAACGGACTGGGAAAACTAAGGTAAACACCCGAGTGAGTGGGTTACTTTTCTGTCCAACATGCTTTCACACTTATCGCTACAACAAATGTCAACTCTCAACATTTGCACTCGTGTATTGCCCATAATGATCTTATTAAAGATCATGTTTTAAGGGATTGCACACTTCGTATGTCATACGGGTCTTAAGGAACCTATTCCTTGTAGGCTTTTATTAACGGATCTTACGATCTCGTCTCGCATGGACTTACATTCCAAGTTCACTTCTTCAAGTGAAACTTGTACTCAAATTTACTTGACATTGTGCAACCAAGTCCTTTACGAATGATACTTGGTCTCCACTTGCTGCAATCGAGGTTGACTATCACTAAAGACTATCATAAGTTCTTTAGGTTGTTAGTGCTAAGTAGATCATTCCACTTAATAGCCAACCTTCTTATTGCACTGCATATCACGAAGCTATAGTCTCAGCTTTTTTTGCCACACTTATATGTGTTCCTCACTATTACATAGAATGGTCTTTCAGCCAGGTAAGAACCTATAACCAGACATGGACTGCCCTATAGTCCATATCATTACGTGGAGTTGCAACTGTGTCTCATTTTATCGCAAGCCCTCATGATAACATAGTGCCTTGCAGTGCCTTTAAATCATTCAAGTATCTCGCTCACTGCTTTCCAACACCCTCTTTATGTGTTAGATTTATGTTTGCTAGCTAACTTGACAACTTAGCAAACTCTAGGCATTTCACACACTTAGACATTTAATATAAGACATAATCTTGTAATTAACACATGTATTCTATATTACAAAAGACATTCACATGATATTCGTACGAAGAATGTTCCTTACACATTCTTCTTTTCATATAGTTCATAGACACACGCCCTTGCTAAGAGACTTGCTCTTAGTCACAGAATATCTATAGGTTATGCATTTCTACAACTTAAATTATTCAAATACTTTGTTGATCTATCTCACTCAAAGAGGAACAACAATCCACTGGAACAATCTCTTGGAGCTCGACTCCAAAGTCAACCCATATAATATATCTCAAAGTTGGACCACGACCAATCATTGGTGTCATTCAAGTACGCTAGACTGTTTCTAGCTACAAGTGTAATATCCACACAATTTAGAATGACAAGATTCATCTTGAAATACATGGTATTATCATAACTTATACGAAGATACCATTCTCTCGAAAAATGTCTAAGGTTATACCTTGGACAATGAAACCATTGGTTCAAATCTCATAGATTTTATTTCCAAATTCTCTATTAAGAATTGGACGATGAAACCATTAGGTTAAACTTTATAGGTTTCTACTCCAGATTCTCTATTGAAAAAATGATTCTCTACATCCGTTGATGTAAGTCGAGATATAGACTAGCCTAAATGCCAAAGTCTATTCGGTAGAGGTAAATCTCTCAACATGTTGGACTTTCCAATCTCGTTGGCTAAATCTTCTTTAGCGACTATCGATGTCTTACTCGATTTATCGCTTATATATCCACTTACTCTAATAGGTTTTCACCCATTGGGTAGATTAACCCATCCTTAAATATGGTTCAATCTCTCAAATGTCATCTATAATTCCATTGCTATTTTCACTGGGATGAATGAACCGCTAATATACTCGTAGATTCATCCTTGACTTGTGGGGTTACTAAAAGGATCACAATCGAATTATTTATCGAAAAAATTTCGTCGTGAGACTTTACCAAAAAGAATCACGATCGGTTCATTTATCAAAGAAATGTTGTCGTGAGACTTCATCCCTTTTAGTTTTATGCTTTTTCAAAAAAATGCTCCCACTGGGTTCAAGTTCCCTTCTCCCACTGAAAAATAAGAATCTTGATGCCCTAAGTAGGTTCAAACTCTTTATAAAAACTCCCACTAGGATCAAAATTTTCTACTCCCACCAGAAGTAAGAATCTTGCTACCACTAAAGTCAGGATCATGAACATCCATACACGCTTGAGGTAAATGATATAAAAGTTGAATCGCTCCAAGACTTATCAATGTATCACTTTCAGATAAAGAGATTACAATTGCTTGGATTGATCTCTTGAGATTTTAAAACCCAAGCATACAATATTGCATAAAATTAAGGCATATCAACACAATAATAAGCGAAAGCAATAAATGAAATCATCTTCATTTATTAAACCAATATGCAATCCAAACAATCTATCTCAATGTTAATATACATACATTAACACACATATAATGCTAATATCCCCAAAGAATAATACTACACAAATATAGTATTAAACATATGACTGCCAATTGGATACACGATGGACCTTTTTCAAAGTGTTAAAATAGAATTCATAAGTAGTCGTTCCAACTTATCGAAAATTATATAAATCATACAACCTTAAAGTGGATCTCTCACTTCCCATGATCTCTCTTTTTGTGATTATGATGATCTTGGACATACCAATTTCAAAACATTCTTAACTCATTAGAATCTCTAAGTGTTTTTCCTCAACACTTAGGGAATCATGTTTCCATGAAATTCTAGTATAGACCAATAGTTTAACCAATACTGGTGATGAGTATCATAATCTTTTATGAAGTAAGTGAACATTTATCACCGTTGTACACTTAATGCACAATTAAATCTCCTTTACGACCATCACCATCCCAAAATACTCTCTTTTGGGAGTCGTGCAAATTCTTTCTTAATTCACACTATGTTCAATGCAACGTGATTTTATCTCATTCCTATATTTGTAATAAATTACAAATAAAATAAGTATATACGAACTAACATATTTCTCAAATAATTAAAATCTAATTTCAATTATCTAAATGAGAACCACATTTGCACATTTTAAAACTAATTATTTCGAAAAATAATTTCCAAAATAATTCTTCGCAGAAAATATATTTTTCACAATTTTAAACAATTTTTAATACTCATAAAATTTTGAAAAAAATAGTTATGGAAGTAAAAAAATTATGAAAAATATACCAAAAACTCCAAAAAATCAATATTTTATATCTGCAAAAAAATGGTGGCCGAGACACATGGCACAGGCACTCACACGCCACGTGGAGGAAACGAGGTGCGTGTACGCCGACCTCTGAAATTCTGCCACGTGCATGTCTGCGTGACACTCTTTTCCACGTGTCGAACGTTGATTGGCTATCGACACTAATTTCACATGGCCTTTGACTGATACGTGTCGTGTTTCTATTGGTCCATGTTTCGGTCAACTTTGACCGAATTCCTCTCTCCGCCAAATGTCGCGTCCTGAGTGCCCCGTATGGGTGAATCACAGATCGCCACGTTGCCATTCTTATCTGATGAATAAATTTATCTGTGTATTCTCACTTAGTATTTTTTGATCTGATTTTCGTCTATTTGACGATCTTTCCGATGGAATTTCACAACAAAATTTTGGCAGGTAATGTTTTTGAGGTCGCTGACCTCAAATATTTTCTCAGAATTTTGAAATTCCAATTTTCAGAATTCGACTTCGGATAGACTTGAACCAAAAATGATGTTCGAGATAGAAAGTCGAATACTAAAAAATCACAGTAGACATCCTAGACAGAGACCAACATTCGAAAAACATTTGAAAAAATTCGTGTTGGCTCTGATACTAATGAAGGAATCGCATACCAATTAACTAATAAACAGTAATTGTTGGATCAAGGGTGATTAACATTAAGTTCCTTTTTATGTTTTGATGATAAGCAAAACGTTTGACTTGAAGAGAAACAAGTTGGAGAGCTCGGAGTTGCAAAATAAGCCATTGCAAGTGCTTCACGTACGTTAGAAATATGTCACGTACGTGAGAAAGGGTCTGAAGACAAGTAGAAGGCACTAGAACCCTCTGAAGCACATGTCACGTACGTAAGGATAATGTAACGTACGTGTGTTTTATTAACGTACATAAGATATGGTGTCATGTACGCAAAGCTTGCTCAAAGATGATCAACGTACGTGAGATAAAACAAACATACGTGTGCTGCAAAGATTCTCAGGTAACGTGCGTGAGGATAATGTGACGTAAGTAAGAGTGACACAGAGAGCTGCAACAGACAAAAACGTACTCCAACGGCTAGTTTATCTCCACCAACGGTCATATCACTTGGAGAGGCTATAAATACATCAAGGAAGGGCAGAAAAATGTGGATATCATATGCTTTTAAGTCCCAATCATTTTCATCATTTTCCTCACTTTAAAACACCAAATCAATCTAGAGATCAAGATTCAAGTTTCAATCTCAAATACTCAACTCTAGCATAGAGCTTTCATTGTTTGTAAATGTTTTTATATACACTTTGAGAGTGAGAAAGGTTTGTTGTGAACCTATAGAAAATAACATTGTAATGACCTTAGATGTTTGAGCTGTAATCAACCTTGTGTAGGCTTTAGAGGTTTGAGTCATAATCAACCTTGTAGGCTTTAGAGGGGTGAGCCATAATCAACCTTGTAGGCTTTAGAATGGGTGAGTCGTAATCAACATTGTAGACTTTAGAAGGGGTGAGCCGTAATCAACCTTGTTGGCTTTAAAGGTGTGAGCCACAATCAACCTTAGTGTAAGACTTTATTGGATTGAGCCAGAATCAATCTTCAAGAGTGAAATGCCTAAGTGATACTTAGGTAGTGGACGTAGGCATGGTTGGCCGAACCACTATAAAAATTGCGGTGTTGTTTTCTCTCTTCACTCCAACTCGTTTTCGCTCTACAAACTTAACCAAGGCATCCCTGAGAAATTCTCCAACAAGTGGTATCAGAGCCAGTCTCCGTTCAAGAAGGCTTAACAACCTTGGAGCAAATATCCTACATCATTGGAGATGCCAAATTTGGTACTATCTTCCCAATTTTTTGAACTCTTATCATTTATTTTAAATTGATATTATTTTGATTTAAAAAGGGGGAGAAAAGAAGTTTTAAAAATATTTTGAATCATGCACAAATTACTTTCAAAATGGGGGAAGATTAAACCAAAAGAATATTTTGTTTAATTTTGCATAAATTGTTTTTAATAGGGGGAGTGAAAATGTTAAAATTTTCAATATGATCACACATGTTTGTATGAACCTAACCTCTTGACAAGGATGGAATCCTTGATCAAATTTGTGTTGCCTTGATGTAATGCTTAAATTCATCAAAGTTTTGAAATCATCAAAAAGGGGGAGATTGTTGGATCAAGGGTGATCAACATTAAGTTCCTTTTTATGTTTTGATGATAAGAAAAACATTTGACTTGAAGAGAAACAAGTTATAGAGCTCGGAGTTGTGAAACAAGCCGCTGCAAGTGCTTCACGTACGTTAGAAATGTGTCACGTACGTGAGAAAGGGTCTGAAGACAAGTAGAAGGCACTAGAACCCTCTGAAGCACATGTCAGATACGTAAGGATAATGTAACGTACATGTGTTTTAGTTAACGTACGTAAGATTTGGTGTCGCAAAGCTTGCTCAAAGATGATCAACATACGTGAGATAAAACAAACGTATGTGTTCTGCAAAGATTCTCAAGTAACGTACGTGAGGATAATGTGACGTACGTGAGAGTGGCACAGATAGCTGCAACGGGCAGAAACGTACTCCAACGGCTAGTTTATCTCCACCAACGGTCATATCACTTGGAGAGGCTATACATCAAGGAAGGGCAGAAAAATGTGGATGGTCATATGTTTTCAAGTCTCAATCATTTTCATCATTCCCCTCACTCCAAAACACCAAATCAAGCTAGAGATCAAGATTCAAGCTTCAATCTCAAATACTCAACTCTAGCATAGAGCTTTCATTGTTTGTAAATGTTTTTATATACACTTTGAGAGTAAGAGAGGTTTGTTGTGAACCTATCGAAAACAACATTGTAATGGCCTTAGAGGTTTAAACCGTAATCAACCTTATGTAGGCTTCAAAGGTTTGAGCTGTAATCAACCTTGTAGGCTTTAGATGGGTGAGCCATAATCAACCTTGTAGGCTTTAGAGGTATGAGCCGCAATCAACCTTGTTGGTTTTAGAGGGGTGAGTCGTAATCAACCTTATTGGCTTTAGAGGTGTGAGCCGCAATCAACCTTGGTGTAAGGCTTTGTTGGATTGAGCCGGAATCAATCTTCAATAGTGAAATGCCTAAGTGAGACTTAGGTAGTGGACGTAGACATGGTTGGCCGAACCACTATAAAAATTGCGGTGTTGTTTTCTCTCTTCACTCCAACTCGCTTTCGCTCTACAAACTTAACCAAGGCATCCCTGAGAAAAATTCTCCAACACAGTATAATAAATAGGTTCGATTTACTAACCTCAATTCCAGCGGAAGCTAGCAGTAGAGCATGACCAGTTCTATGTTGGTCTTGCAAGCAAACCACGGTTGAGATGTCAATGGGAGTAATCAGCTGTTTCACAGTCTAGATGCTACACGTGATCTATGCAGGACTCGGGACAGGAGGTCTCGACCTCTCTCTTTCCCGGTGGTGAGCTCTCTCTCTCCCTCTCTTTGGTGGTGTGTGTAGGAAAGAAAGGAGTAAGGCTCCTTATATAAGGCCTCAAATGGGCTTGTGGGCCTAACGAGCTTTACGAGCCCATTTCATTCCCAACTCAATTGGACTTACCAATTTGTCTCAGTTTATCGTCTCGGTTCACACTTTAACTAACCAAATTTGTTTCTCCTCAATTGGGCATTCCAATTGGTCTTGGTCCACGGTCTCGGTGACCGAATTCGGTTCATCCGTCATGGGTGGACCGCTTTTTTCAACAATTCCAAATGAAGTCTAAGTGCAGTTATATATCCTTCAAGTAAAGAAAGTGAATTATATATGTCCAAAAATCAAAAGGAAAAAAAGTGAAGACTTAGATAATTCATTTTTTTGATGAGTTTGATTCACTGATCGAAACAATCATATGCCAAAAAGGGAGGAAATAATTCATTTTGTTGGAGTATATAAATCGAAAGACTTAGATCGACCAATGAGAATTAACTGATTAGAATTCAAGAAATGGCAATAAATCAGACAATGGCAAGTTAGTATCGTTAGGCCACTGTATATTGTCATTCATAACTGATCTCTGAATACATATATATAAAACTGGCCATGTCAAATTTTATAAACATTCTCTAGAAAATGGTTTCAGATCATGTGCTGTGTCATCATTAACTCAACTTTTTTGTCCATGCTTTCTGCCTTCGACGTGCCATATATATAATTTAGTATATTGTATGCTGTTTGAGTATGTATTATATTAGGGTTTCCAAATCTTGCAAATCATCAAAGCTAAATCAACCAAATCAATATTCTGTTTTCATGGTTATGGCACGTTTTAGTTCCAGCGAGTGATCATAAAAATAACATGAATACAATAAAAATAAAAACTGTATTAATTAAACGTATCGTTGTTATAAATGTACACTTAGATTGCTAGTTGAAAGTGTAGGGTTTACTGGATAATATATAATAAGTAACTGAAACACGACTTAAAAAAAACATGTTAAATGCTATGTATTATATGGTGAGAACACTATATATATATATATATATACGTGAAGGCTAAGTGAATACACTTTTGTGCATGGTAAATGACGAGCAGCACCAACCAACCAACCAAAAACATCTTTTGAATATGGGGAGAAATGAAAGTGTTTCCCACCTGGCTCCATCTCTTCAGTCATAAGAATCCAAGACATATTTGAAAGAGAAGTAGCAGTGAATGTTTATGCTTTGGATGCGCTTTATAAAGGATACAACAACACTTTATAGCACAATGTCAACCTTGTGCCAATCTAAAAGTCAATTGCTTTCCTTACCCATCATGAATCCTTCTGTCTAGTACGTTTATCTTTCACTCTCTCTCTCTCTCTCTCTCTCTCACACACACACACACACAAGCCAATATAAACTATATATGCCATTTGAGAGCTTTTTTTCCTTAATTACAAGTTATACACATTCAAGTTCTCATCTATACTAACGATTTGTATTCGTTTGATTAAACTATTGATTTTTGTAGTTTGGACATTTAACTATGTTATCAACGTTGTTAAGCTCCTATGATCTGAAAATATTCATTGTCATTTTTGAACTAGTTGATTTGAGTTATATATATGAAAAAATTAATGGGTTATGATGGGAGAGATTTCATCAAGGGAAAGAGTCAATGGCTACACAGACTCACTTGGTGTTTTCTTGTCTCCCCCTATCTATATATGTATAATAGGGAGCCTCATTGTTTCTTTTTTGTTTATATTTATGTATAGAAATATTCAAATATATAAAAAAGAAAAGGTATTAGGACATAAAACCCCCCCACAAAGGGCAAGTCCACCCAGGCTTGTTTGGCATATTACATTGCGTGATTTTGCAAAATTTGAAAAGTAGAGGGACTCTCTTCCCAGCCCCATCCAAAGCCTAAGGGTGTTAGAAATCGTATATGTGGCCCATGCACTAATATGTAATTTGGTTTAATAAGTGCTAAATTCCTATCGGTTGTAGGTGGAATATTATTTTAGAGTTGTTTTAAACTAATGAGTCATGTTAATGGACGATGACATAAACTCACTAGGAAACCCTGAACTGATCCTCTCTCTACCTATATATATTCTCCATCACATAAGATTGTCAGTACGAAACCCTAATGAGGCAAGGAGAGAGAAACACAGTTTAGTCTTGCTCTTATACATGGTCGTTTGTTAGATTCGATTCTAACTATGGAGTAAAGTACGCTTCCGCTATTGATTACATGTTGTGTGGAAATTATAACGTTCTAAGATCCTAGGCATTATGTTTGATGCAGTATTATGATTAATTGATTACTGCAATTAAGTTTTACATGTGGCATCAGAACCCTAGGTTGAGAGCTTTATAATTTTCCAATAACGATTTAATTGATTTTTGCAACTAATTAAGTTAATAGTTATGATTTCGTAATGGGATTTGATGTTTCAGCAAAGTAAATTTTAAATTATTACTCTTTGATGTTGTGCCGTGTTATTAATTGATTTGCGGTGTCGAGTCGATGAAATCGTGATTCTGGGTTATTTACTTTATTGATTTCGACATTCGGTGGCTCATGCATCTGTATTGATTTTTATATATGGTTTCGAAATTCAAGTGCAAGTAGGGTTCTATGATTGGCCTGTCTTTTCTGTTAAGAAGGGCTTTCCCTGGATTGTTACGGATTCAATTGTGGGAATTGATTAATAGTGATGACATAAGGTCATCAATTGAAGACAATTTTATGTTATTACTATTCTGGTTTGTAGCATGAAATTATGTGCACAGTTTAATGATTTAACCGAGTGGATTTTGATTGTTTCATAACCGGGACATTAATTTATTTGGTGTAATGCATAAATCCACTTATTATATCTACCGTTTTATGTGCATGCTACGCGACCTTAATACATGATTGACTGTATAATACAATTGATGTATACTGCTTGAGCACCGGATTGGTGTTAATTAAGTCGCAAGAGTGCTATTGATGTTATTAATGCTATACAATATACTCATATTGATAAGTCACTTTACTGTATTGCCTTAAAGTGCTTAACTTTAGTTGAATGAATTAATGTGTAAAGTGACTATATGAGTTATATGCTTGGTGGTTGTATGTACTGTGACCAATATGATATAATATTATGAATGGTTTTATTGTCTATAACATAAATGTATTAAAGTTTATTATTTAATTTGATATTCATATTAAATTAATTTGTTAGTCACCAAAGTGGCCAAATTAGAAAATGTCTATGAATATCGGATTGCCATGATTATGTGATGTTAATAAATGACATGATGATATATTTAGTTGGTACACTGAAGTTTATGTTTATAAAATATTTACGATTATCCAAAGGTGACCAGTTCATTTTATGTTCATGAACATGATTGTGGTTAATTAATATGCTTATTTAGATGTGTTTAGTATATCCAAAGATAGCAAGCATGTCTAAGTAGAGTATACATAATTACCAATTATGTTATTATTAAGCATCAATTATAGCTATTTGTATGTTGTTTGTTTCGCCCAAAGGAGAACTTTCAATATACATGAATTGTTGAATGATGTTTGAATCTGTATTAATTATGAGCATTTGATATTTGCAGTGTCTGGTTCTGTTGATCTTCATTCGCAA
>CAODLS010370828.1:0-13475 GCA_948243855.1 Flueggea neowawraea
GGGAAGGAAGTGATACCCATGTTACAATAGATTGGCATTGAGCTGGTGCCAGTTTCTCTACAGGCCTTCTTCCTAGTATCAGCTCTAGAAGCACCACTCCAAAGGCGTAAACGTCGCTCTTTTCCGTCAATTCACCTGAAACAAGAAAATCCCAAAACCAATTTTTCAGTCAAACTCGCATTTAGGTACCTTCCACTGAAAAAGAGCAGCTTTAAGAATCCAACAGCTTGAGATCAGACAAGTTTATTAGACCAGATGCCTTGCAGTGGCATTATTTTGTCAGAGATTGTGCACTGATTACATCACACGTGTTAATGTAGATCAAAATCATTAGCAATTTTAAACTAAAATAATGCAAAGTTGCTCAGATGTCAGAACCAAACATGTGAGGTATACAACTATCACAAGTTTACGCAGCATACCATCCAACATATACTCAGGGGCTACATAACCCACGGTCCCGGAAAGTTTGAGATGGTTTCTGTTATGGGAGCTATCGGCGACGGCAAGACCGAAATCTGAAAGCTGAAACCAGACAAGAAAGAGTGGATGGGTTAGGTGGATTCTGGATGGAATATGATAATGAAGAATACCAATAATTTAACAGTTAAAAGATTTTTTTATGAAGAAAGATAAGAGATTACAGACAAGGATGGATAGATTCTGCACATTTTTACCTTGGCGTTGAAGTTAGAATCCAAAAGTATATTAGATGATTTCAGATCTCTGTGTATCACTGCTGGCTTGCAGAATTCGTGAAGATATTCTAATCCTCTGGTCAACAATTTGGCATAAACAAATACTCAAAACATACAACTTAACTATCAAAATGTATTTAATACATGGAATCTGTACACAAACTCACCTTGCTGTATCAAGTGCAATTTTCAATCTCATATGCCAGGTTAACGATGATCCGCGAGAAGGTCCTAAAACATTTACAAAATCCAGAAAACAAGAAATCAGCATCTGATGAACTTCCATGGCAAAATTTTCATTTAAAGAGACTTTCATGAGAGAGAAATATCACCATGCAATAGATCTTCCAGAGACCCATTTTGCATCAATTCATAAACAATAAAATCCATCTCTTGATGCACACTGTATGCCAACAGAGAAATTATATTTTGATGCTGAAATTTGCTTAATAATTCCACCTCATTCTGCAATTTTGGTGCACAAAATCAATACCAAAAACAGAATTGAAATTACAAAGAGGGCAAGTTCAAACAATTCATTAAACAAAAAGAACAAGTGGGTACCTCAAATTCTCGATGTGCATCTACACTAGCACAGTCAAGTTTCTTCACAGCAGCAACAGTGTTATCTTCCAAAAGAGTCTTATAAACGCGTCCAAATCCGCCCTTGCCGAGCAAATTATCATCACTAAAATTGTTTGTTCCTTCCTCTAGTATTTTATAATCAATCAATTGAACAGATCCCTTCATGCTAACCATCCTTAATGAACTGAATTTACCCAAAAATGGTGCCAAGGAAAGCCCTCTCTCAACATCTTTGCATTTAAAAATCCACAAAAACACAAAAAAAAACAAAATGAAGAATACCAGGTAAGATCATTGAAAAAAGGCACAACCATAGCTAACACAAAACAAGGTACCTGAGCGCTTCTTAGTTCTTTGAGAGGATTTGCAATAATAGATGCAAAAGAACAAAGACAGGGTAAGAAGTAGAGCAAGTGTGCCACAAGCAACAATGAGTAACAAAGCAATTTTCTTGTGAAGCTCCTTGTGGTGATCTTCTTGAATTCCCATTTGTAATTGAACTCCTGTTCAACAATGAAGTGCATAAAGGTTCAAGCTTTAAACTCAATATTTGTTAAAAAAAGAAAATGAGAGACTCTGACTCATAAAAGCAAGATCTTGAGGACTTCATCAACAACAACATGCAGAAAGAAGTGAGATTTACATGTAACAACTAAACAAATGATGTGACTTAATAAATTTAATCATAAACGTAACAACAACTAAAGTCTACTAAATTGTATAGTTATACCGTTGAATGCATCGGATTTATTTGGCCATTTTTACAAATAAATTAAAGTTTAAAACTTTATGTAACAATAGACCAACCAACAACTGAGTGTCAAAGTTCTCTGGTTACTGTCTTTCTCCATGTTAAGCATGTCAAACACTCCAACACGTCTTTCAAAAAAAAAAACACTCCAACACGACATTACAACTGAACTACTGAAAAGAGAGAGAGAGAGAGAGAGAGAGAGAGAGAGAGAGAGAGAGATGGGAACATGCATATGTGTGCACCTGGAGAGAAAGCAGCCATGGAAGTGGAAATTGGAGAAATGGGAGAGACAGATGGTGAAGAAACAGGAGGGTCATGAAGAGCATGTGTTAGAGAAAAATGCGAAAACCAAAAGGGTACATGGAGAAGGGAAAGAAGAAGCATTAGCTTCATGGTTTGTTTGTTTCTAAATTCAAACAACACCACATTAAGATAGAGAAATGTGTGTGAGGAGGACCCTGGTTTGTGGGTTCAAAAAAGACACACACACACAACTATGAATGGTGAGGATTGTTTAGTAGGTTTATTGAGTTTGTTTTGGATCTTCCACTTCTTGGACTTGTCTTGCCTTCCTATGAAATGCTCTCTCTCTTTTGTTTGTTCAGATCATTTTTTAAAAAAATTAAAGCTGTTGTTTTTCAAAATTTTTCTCTCTTCTTTTATCTGCCTTTCTTTCTCTTCTATATTTGTGCAAAAGGCAAAAGGGGGTGGGGCCATGTGCACACCAATCATGTGGGCACTTGTGAGATAAATTTTCTCAGTTCTTTTTTTCTTTTGTGTGTCCAAAAGGCTGTGAGCTCTTTATAGCCAAGAGCCACACTCTCTCACAATTTGTATAGAGTTTTTGTTTGAAGGAGATTTATTTAAGAAAATTGTAAAAATAAATTATATAATAAAAAAACGAGTTTTTGTTTGAAGGAGATTTACTGAAGAAAATTGTAAAAATAAATTATATAATAAAAAAATAGAGAGTAATATGCTTAAAAAAGTTTCTGCAATATAGTTAAAAATATGGAAAATAACACTTTTTTTAGATGTAGATATCTATACAAAATACTTTGAAATTACAAGAGAAATTGGTGTGTGTTTTATTCAAATGTTTTCTTTCTTTTCTTTTATTTCCAGCTTTCTTATGACAAGCTATAACACAATTCAGTCAAATTCAGTCCTTATTGTATAAATAGAGAAGTTGATAATTACATTTATGAGTCTTAATGTCCTTCTTTTTCTCAAAATTATGCAGCAAATCTTAGTGTTTTCTTGAATTGTGTCTTTTTCCAATTAAGAACTGAAATCAACTCCCAAACAAATTTCTGAAAGCATTTTCCTCAAAATGTTTATGGTGTCATATTTTTTCCGCCACCTCAAATTTCTGAAAGTTCTTCAACTTTTTGGCACCGACTTGATCCACAATAATTAAATTACTTAATAGTTTGAAAACATTGCCCTAAAATCTGAAGTTATCAACTTTCTTTTTTATTACATCACCCTAATCACGTATTTTTATTACCTAATTAATTCGAATTTGAACCACGCAAAACATTCATAATAAAAAAAATCAATTTTGATTTTTTTTATACTTAAAACTCAAACAAAACACTTTGCCATAGCCTTAGATTAGATGGTTGAAGTTGTCATTCGAGATTATGGTGCCAATATAAATAATGAAATGAATAATTAGAGCCACGCCATGCCAAGACAATAAAATAATTGCAACATGAACTTCTCACGTGTTAGGTAATAGTGTGTTTGAAGCTTAGGAGTCAAAAACAGGTCACATCAATTAGACGAATGCCCCATTTGTGAGTCCTAATCTCTATTTTATGTTCGTTAATTCTCTGATTTTGGAACCAATATGTCCCACTTCGTCAATAAAACACTATCTTCTAGCCACTTATCGAACCAAATTAGCCACCGACGCATATTGGTCAATGACCCAAGATCGGCGAGTAGAGTGTCAAAATCACACAAAATAATTTAGATTGAAGTCTTATTCTTTCAAAATGGTATTCTTTCCTTTTCTTTTTACTCATTGCACGGTTAATTTTTTTTCCTACAAATCAATAGTTGCAAACCTTTTTATTAAAATACAACATTCTTTATCAATATATAATTTGTTTTGTTAAAATTATAGAAATTTTTACTGTGTGAATGAAAATTATTAATTAATTATTAATCACAAAATTATAAATTTTAATAAAAAAATTACACTTTGATAAAAAAAAAAAAAGAAATTGTAATTATTCGGTTGTAAGAAAAAATTATCCCTCAAAGTACATTATTAGGGTATAGTTGGTTTGAGCTGAAACAATTGTATAAATTCAATGAGTCTTTTTGGGATTTAAATTTAATGGCAATTCTCTCTTCATAATTTTTTTTAGTGGAGTTCTAAGACATTGTAAAAACCGATAAATTTTAAAAAATAATATTAAAACCACTCTAATATAATGTTGAGTCTCGTTTTCAAGTGTTAATTAGTCTCTTTCACATTGCTGGTTCACCCATTAAACTTTTAATACTTATTCAAGTTTTTAAATTTGTGTTGACCTAATAGACTCAATTTCAAAATAATTCAAAAAAAATATATTGAATTGCTTTTTCATGTTACAATAATATTGAAATTCCAATTGAATTCAAGCGGGTATTTGCTAATAAGTAATTGAGTAAATTACATAATAATAAGGCAGAAGCATTACACATTTTTCTTAAAATATAATTTATTGAAAATATAAAAGTAGGTAATGTATTTGTAAATATATCTCGAGACTCGAACAAACTAAGAAATTCATCGAGATATTTGTATATATAAGAGGGAGAATTCAAATCTTAAAGATCTGTTTGGAAAGACAAGCAAGTATGGACGTCTTTGATTAGGCGGAAGCGTCTCCGATCAAATAATTTAGATTGACAAACTCACAAAAGGACAATCTACAAGATGCTCCTAAAGTCTTGTTCTTTATGTGGGCACGTAAACTAAAACTGCGGTCCAATTCAGCATGGGTTTCAGTGAACTAATAGTGAGTTATATGTGTTTTGCCTTTGTAGTTAACTGTTTGCTATAAGAAGGTAGAAATACTGATGCGGAGTGTGCATGGCAACATGGTCCGACTTATACGTTGCTGTTTTGGTGACAGTTAGTGATTTTCCAGATTCAGTTTCGTGCTCCATCAGTATTTGTGGGTTGGACCAACGATTTTATTTATGAGGATAATGTAGAATATAGACTTGCCAAAAATTAATGCTGGAATAAGTGGGTAATAAGTCGTGCTGCATGATAATCCAGTGGTTGACATATCCAGGTTGTGCAGATATTGTTTGACTGTGGGATATATTGGTAAAATTTGGCGGATTGTATAACAAAAAATACATAACTAGAAGTTAAATAATATATCGTTTTTAGAAAAATTTCTGCTTACTTTTAGTGTATGTGATACATATGCACCAAATAAATTATTAAGTAATATGTGGATTAATGTGTAAAGACATATAATTATATTTAAAATCTACAAATTTACGTTTCATTTGATAATTTATTTGATGCATATATAGAAATATGCACCTAGTCAATAATTTCCTCGTTTTTTTAATAGTAATGTAATTGGCATTTAAACATATTGCACGGGCACACATCGTGTTAATATTCTGACTTTCAAAGTATACTAACCTCTATTTATTCTTCAAAAAATTATGAATCCACTAAATTAAAAAAATTGATTTAAGCAAAGTTAAATTTGCATAATATATATATTTGTTAATATTGGCCTTACACTTAACAATGCCAAAAATTTCTAATCAAACATTCATAACTTCACTCCTTTTTAGTTCTAATGGAGTTTGGGCAAATGAAATTAAATTTAGAAATATATATTTTTGTTAAGCAGGGAATGTTTAAAATAAAGCAACACATATACAAATAAGAGAACTCTCCAAACCGAGATTGGATAACTCAGTTAGTAAGCACTCAAATGTAAGATTAAGAGGTTTTGAATTCAAACTTTAAGGATATCCACGTAAAATTTTCTAAAAAATCAAAGATTATGAGAATTGATATCTTCTTTTATGAGATCAGTTAAAATGAATAAAAATTTTCTTTTTTTTTAAAAAAAAAGAAACCCTACTTTACAATAGATTCAAATGCTAAAAGCCATAATGCTTTTAAAAGACTTTGTACTTCCATTTAATTTTTAACATTCTCAACCCATATAATTCAACTACTGAGTAACAAATTATTACATACTGTAATTAATTAACCCACCGTGATTTGACTGAAACCAATAATTGAGCAAAATCCTTTTGCAATAACAGCCAAACAATAATTACATTGCGACGTTGAATTCTTGATCTACTTCAGTTTTATGGTGCCATGCACAAAGATTTCCCAATCAATATCATGTCGTTTTAAGATCTATATTTTTTTTATTATGCAATTTGTTTCGATAACAAGTCTTTACATTCTATTATAAACAAACACACCCACCCAAAAGCATAATTGAAATGACAATGATCAATTTAAAGATTGAGAACCTTAACGAAATTGAAATGACAATGATCAATTTAAAGATTGAGAACCTTAACGACATTGGCGGAGACCACGTATTTGAAAGGAACGACATTGCATACATGCTTGGTTTCATGGATATGTCTATTCACTCGATTAACTTGCTACGACAATGGGGGCCTCCTTCCTTAATTGCCACATTTATTTATTTTTTCTTTTCTTTTCGAATGGAAGTGGGCCAATTTGATCAAGTGATCAACTTTTGAATTTTAAATGTGATAAAATCAGCTATAACGATAGGAGTAGTTGAATTTCAAGCAATGGCGGATTTAGGTGGGGTATGTCGACTTTACTAGCGGCAGAAGTATCCTATTACCCCCCATCCTCTGCAGCTCTGCCTCTATAAACCCTAACCCGCCGCCACTCCCCTGCTCTACAAATCCTTCAAAACAAATAAGAGGAGCTGAGAAAGAAAGGTTTTGAAGTTCAAAACGACAGCTTTTTGTTTAAAAAAAAAGTCTTGAGCGAACGATAGGTCGTTCTCTAGCTAACGGCCTATCATTCACTAGCAAAAAAAAAATGAAACATTGATTTATTAGGAAGAGCCCCTTTCTTTCTCACAACATTTCTCAATCTCTTGTCTATGTTTCAAAGTAAAACTGAGACTTACCAGTCGCCACCGCCCAATGCCCCTCGCCATTCACCGCCTTCTTCTAGTCGTCCAACGTCGTCTGCTTTTTGGTAAGTTGAACGCCTTTAACTTTTTTTTTGTCAATAAAGGTTTAAATTTTATTGCCAAAAGGGTTATACAAGTCTACAACTCAAAATAAAGCTGGCGGACTCATCTACAGACAACCCTACTCCGAGCTCAAGACTCACCAAGTGGTCTGACAGGAGGAAGGAACCTGGAGAGAATCATAGACCTACAATAATCTAATTTAGGGTTTTTTTATTGTTAGGTGTAAATTCAATTTAATTGGATTGTTGAGTAACTTGAGTTATACACTTATAGTAAAGAATGCCCTTGGTTTTATTGCTGAATTGACTTTGAGTTGCATTTATTTGAGTGAGATTTATGTTAATTCATGTTTATTAGTCTTTACTTGTTAATTACTATTTTATTTTTTTTCCTAATTTTAGTTAATTACTATTTATTAATTGTTAGCTTTTTAGATTGAATGAGTTGGATGGATTGTTGATTAGATTGAATTAGGTTTGTGAATTAGTTATTAGGTGAATTGTTGAGACTTGTTGTATTTTAATTGAGACCTGTTGGATATTCGTAGAAATTTATTATCTCGCACCACAAATCAAAGTGTAGTTTGATTTGTACTCTTTTTTATATTTTAAACTATCTTTAATGTAATTTCTTCGTACTTTACATATATCGGTATATTTTTTTTTATTGTAAAAAATTCATTTTAATCAATATTAATCCGCCCCCACGTGTGGGAATTTCTGGATCCGCCATTGATTTCAAGAATATATATTAGAAATAATTTAATAAATTATGGGACGGAAATGAGTGTGATGACCCGTTTTAAATCTCTATAGGTTATGCAGTTGCAAGTGAATGGACCAAATTGCAACTAAGGCAATCGTAAGAATCGATTTTGTCTAACAAAAGACGATAATGTATATTAAAATCGAACTTGTAACATTTTAACATTAAAATTGATTTTAATAACAAACAAATACAAGTGTATTGATTATTTTCTATAACATTGACAAAAGAAAACAATTTAGGAGGAAAATAAAGAGAAGACGTGATGGACCAAACGATTGTGTTGTGCCACTGTCCAAGTCAACCATACGCCTTCTGCAAGAAACCTCGAGACTCAAATCTGGTAGCTGACTACCACTTACCAGTAACTACAGCACACGGTTATCACTTGACTATTTATTTTTTTTCTTTTTTGAGATATTCTGTTACATTATTTGGAATAAAATTTTTGACTCTTAATAAAAATGATTTTATTATCATTAGACTTCGGGTTTTAGTGAAAACATGAGGCTTGTTTGACTATTATTTATCCAAGACTTTCTTATGTGGTTAGGTTGAAAATATTTCACTTTCTTTGAGCAAAATTTCATCGCAGTATATGTTCAATTAATCAATTTAAATATGTCCGCTAATAACAAATTTTGATGTGAATTCGTCTAAATTAGTGATGTTTGTCTCTTGATTCAATTATACTTTAGTATGTGCACACTTCGGAAAGAAGAAGCCCAATAAAATAGCCAGAATATAGACCCAGCATTCAGGAATGTCAGCCCATAAATAGAATTGATACTGCTTGGATACATACACGGCAAAATTTAACATCTACACTGAATTAAAATTCATTTTTTGATAAATATCACCCAAATTTTAAAATATAAAAATACTAGATAGAACAAACTAAATTTGACAACTGTCATTTTTTGTGAAAAATAGCAATATTTTCTTAAAAAATTGATTTGTCGCCAGAAAGATAAATTTTAAGGTTGAAAAAAATTTGATTTTTCAGAAGGTATCCAAGTGTCTCCGAATGTCTCCAAATTTTTCCGAATGTCAATTTTTATATAAAATTTTATTTATTAAATTTTTGATATAATAATTTTTAGATTAAATGTCTATAAATTACAACTTTTAATATAATTTTTACAATTTTTAATGGTCTCTAAAATGTCTCCAAATGTCTTCAAATATATCCAAATGTTTTCACAAGTCTCCAAGAGTGTACAAAATTCTAAATTTAAAAAACTAATTTATTTTTTTCAAATATATAAATGTATCCAAATGTCTCCACAAATCTCCAAATGTCTCCGCAACTCTCCAAAAACAATGACATTTGCACAAAATAAACCAAATTTAAACAAAATCAACCTACAACATGAATAAACATAAACAACATTTCAATTTCTAAAACAAAAACTGCAGTACATTAAACACAAAGAAATTATCAACATTTCAATTCCATAAACACATACATTTAACAAAATCAAACATATACAAACAATCAATTGTATTAACCTGTCAATAACAACAACAAATCAAAAATAGAAAAAAAAATACAATGGGTAAGGTTTCCATCTCAGCAAAATCAATTGCAAACCCTAGCCATGGACACAACTAGGGTCAAAATTGAGGAGTATAGGAAAGAGAGAGAGGACGTTGAGATGGTGGAGGAGAAACCATGACGAGATATACCGCCTCTCTCCAACCATATCGCAAATAACGCCTTTTGCAGTCGTTGGAACAGATCTGCTCCTTAGATCTCCACACCCATCGCACTCTACTTTGTCGATCTATCCTCCACAAGCGACGACGTTCTCGTTCTTTATCGAGTGAAGCGAAACTGAGAATGACGAGGAGAGAGAAAACCATACGAAGAGCAAATAGAGAGAAAGAAGCCTAAGAGAGAGAGAGAGAGAGAGAGAGAGCAAACATGGAAGAGATGAGAGAGATGGGGTGCGGAAGCAACGAAGGTGGCAAAGGAGATAAAGAAACCGGCGGAAGAAATGAGCCCAAGAGAGGAGAGGGCCGAAGAGAGAAGACAAGATAGAACGAAGCAGAAAATAGGGAAAAGGGACAAGGACGGAGGAGAAACAGGAAAGAGACGAAGAGAGAGAAAAAATTGAGCAAATATCACGGGAAATTAATATTTATTTGATTAAATCTAATATTTTTAAAAATCATAATTGAAAAAACGACATACATCAAGCTTCAACTTATAAATGTGTCATTAGAATAATTACCAAACCATTAATAATTTTAGTTAAGATCTAAATTTTAATTATGACACTCATAATAATTAACTCTATATACATTGGCGCTTATGGGGGCGTTCTGTGTTGAGTTAAATACAAAGTGTATATGACAGATAAAATGAAGAATTTTATAAATAACACCTCATGTTTTTTATTTAGCATGAAGACAAACATGTTTTCAAAATTGGCATTAAATGGGATGAAATTGATATTCTCGCCCCCATCTTTCTCGATTTCTCTCGTCTTTTCTCTCTCTCTTCTCTTCCTCTATCATCTTGGTCATTACCCTCCCCTGCATACGCCTCTTCTTCCTCCGTTGCTTCTTCTTTCTCTCTCTCTTTCCTTTCTCGTCTTCTATCTCTCTTCGTTTCTATGCTCCACCACCAGATTCCTCCTCCTCCATCACTCCCCTCCGTGTTCTACTTCGCATAAAGAGACCAATGGTTTAATCTCCTCCTACGCCTTCGATCTCTGTCGGCGCAATCTGCCCTAGATTTCAGGTCGTTTAGTCCACTGACGCGATCTCCGCTCTTCATTGTTGCTTGACTACCACAGACCTAGTTATGTTATCGTTCTCTTCAGAATTGAACCACAGGGAGAGAGGCGAAGAATGAGATGTTAGTGATTAGGATTTCGATTGATGGCGGAGATAAGCGGAGGAGGTGGAGAGCAGCGAAACTAAGATGGCGGTGCCGATGCTAGATTGAGAATAGGTTAGAATTGGCTAAGTTTGCCAAACCTTAGCATTTGTATGTTATGCAAAATAAACAACTAAGTCCCTTTTCACCAAATCATAAATTTGTCCTTAATGTTGTGAAAATACATTTTTTAAACCACTGTACATGTGGTGCACAACTTGAAAAAAATGAAATTTTTAAAAGAATAATATAGACACATATGTATACATCAATAAATTAGGTTAATAAAAAAATATATAAATAATTTTATATTTGTGTACGCCATATGTGTACACCTATGTTTGGCATCGGAAATTCATTAAATTAGCTTTTTATAAAAAACAATTGTGAACGTCTTTATACATCTATATATACAATTGAATATCTTTGTTCATTTTTTGCAAAACTTAGTTTTTTTGAATTTTTTTCGAGAAAAAACTTAATTTATTGGGAAAATGTCAAAATTTTCACGAAAATACCTCAATTTCCCATGAATTTCCACAACATTGGTATTTTTAATGTGTTTGACTTTTTGTGACATTTTTAATATTTGAAAACTAGTGATGACATTAGTTTTGGCATTTTAATTTGCTACAATTGAACATCTTTGTACATTTTTTGCAAAAATTAGATTTTTTTTTTAATTTTTTTGAGAAAAAACTTAATTCATTGAGAAAACGTCAAAATTTTCACGCAAATATCTCAATTGCCCATGAATTTCCACAACAATGGTATTTTTAATGTGTTTGACTTTTTGTGACATTTTTAATATTTGGAAACTAGTGCATTTTTTAGTTTTGGCATTTTAATTTGCTATAAATGTGTGTTTTTCCCTTCAGTCTTTGGCTTCGCCAAAACAAACAAAGCAAAAATTTCTCTTCGGTCAAATTGTGCCTACTCCATAAAGAAATTATACATGCTTACTGTAAAGAGAAAATTATATATTTACTCGCGACTCCTTAACGGTATAGTTGACCTAATACTAATAAGCAACAATTTCATTGGTGCTTTTCAGTTTTTTAACCTTTTTATGTGTGGGAGAGGGGGTCAGAATGGATCGAAAGTATTAGTATTTGATTGAATTTGAATAGAATGAAATATTTTATAAAACTTTTAGTTTGTTTGGGACAAATAGACCATAAATAAAATGTTATTTTATTTTTAAACTCTCAACTCTAACTAACACTCCATTTTAAAGTCTTAGAAATCTATTCAAACTCCATACAAAATATAACCCTCTAAAAACCCTTATAATCTCTCATAACTCTTCGCACTTACCTCTCCATCCATCCCAAACACATGTAAAAAAATAAAATCCCCTATAACCCGTCCCTTCCCATCAAAACCTTCCTATCAAACATAGTGTTAGGGGTTTTTTTTTCCGCAATTACTTGAAATAGAATGTAATTTTTGTAAATGTAATATATTTTTAGGTTTGGCGATCCCCCAGCCTCAAGCTTTTAAATAAAAGGTCTAAACTTTTTAACTGCTTAGCTATAAAGACTAGGCTTCTAAGCTACCATACTCAACTTTAGAGACTAAATAACCTTTTAAACTCCTTAATTTCCCCTCTCCTCTCTCTAAGATCCAAACCTAATGTGTATCTATTTCTTAGTATTTAGTATTATCTAGAGTTATTTGGCGCCCTTGTTCGTATTAGAGTTCCTGTGTTGGATTGTTCTTGTTCGTGTTCTGTGTTGTTGCTATTAGGGCGATTTATATCTCATGGATCTTAATCACCGGTTCTGTCGTGTTTGGCTTGGTTGTATCATGTATGCCAAGATTGCCACCTAATGGTCGTGTTTAGTTGGTGGCGTTATTTGCACCTCTTATGGTTATCTAATAAAATCTAGCCTATTTTATCGATAAAAAAGAATGAACTCATTAATTTCCCCTCATTATCTTACACAGAGCAAGGGGAAAGAACGAGAGCTTGCTCAAGCATAACCTACCAAACGTACTACTCTTTATGTTTGTTAGATTCCATTTCTATTAATCTCAAACATAACAAAAATAATTTAAAAAATATACCTCAAATAAATATTTGTGATTTAGTATTTATTACATGCATAATGCCATATTAACGAGTAAACATAAAATTCAAATAAAGATTAAAAGTGACATATTGACGAGTAAACATAAAATTCAAATAAAGATTAAAAGTGATATAATTGTTATACAAATTAAAAAGGACAAAATTCATGGCATTCTTTAAATTTTGGTATATTATTCATCTCAATTCGTACTAATTTTAATATAACTGCTCTGGTACTTGAATTCAACTAATGTCAGATAAGTTTAACAGAAAAAGCGAAATGTCAAAAATCGCTCTATAACATCATTTGTTAACAGTCAGAAGCCTCTCTCTCTCTCTCTCTCTCTCTCTCTCTCATTCACTTTTAAAGCGGCGACGACGGACGAACGAGCATCTACCAACTGGCATAGACGATGTTGGAGTAGTTATCTTCTTGAAGCTCCAGTGGAAACGAACTGGACGGCAAGCGGCTGCA
>CAODLS010370975.1:0-10204 GCA_948243855.1 Flueggea neowawraea
CTAGAAAGTGCATCAAAGATGGAGGACTTGGTCTTTAAGAAAAGTCCTACAAGATGCAAGTCAACAAATCAAGCAAGGAAAGAGCATAAAAAAGGGTGGCAAATTTGAAATATTACCATGAGGAGTAAATCAAATCACTGCAGTAAAGGAGCAATTGGTGGAATCAAAAGAGGATGCTTGACTGCCACGTACAAAAATGCAGTATACATAGGCACGCAATGCATAACAAAGGGACCGCTCCTCAACAACAACCCCTATGAATTAATTTATCTTTTTCTTTGTTTGTTCTTCAACTTTACCTTTCTTTTGTTCTCTATTACATTTATTTTTTAACCTATTGTACTCAATCTTTATTTCAACAAAACTCCTATTTCATTTTATCATTGTATTTTTGCCATTGTTCCAAATAAGCAAAAAACCCAAGGCAACGAGTTTGTCCTTTTGCTCGTTCTCAATCGTGTGATTAGAAGTTAAGATACTTAAAGCGCAATTTCAATTCTTATTTTGGTTTAGAAATACCTTAATTTTTAGCACGCTCCTACAAATCACAAACCCACCAAAGGGTGGCATTGTCTGTCTAAAATTTCTCAAAAAAAATATGTGGAACAATAATATTTCTAGTTTTGCCACTGTGTGGACGTGGTGTGTGTGAGAGCATCGTGTGACACTTGGTGTCTTCATTATTATACTGTTATACAACCACTTAAGTTAAATCACTTTTCTTTGCTCCATTTATGAAATACTCTTTATGATGAGAGGTTAGGAGAGAATCGGTTCAATAACCCTTCTCTCTCTTGTGTGTTAAACAAGTTGATCAGCTTCATTTCACCTTTAATGAGCTAAAACGTCAAACCTTTCTTTTTGTTTTTGGTCTATGGGTAAAACGCAAAACTCTTCTTTTGTATTAATCATATACATACTTCAATGTTCGATGAAAAAGATACTAATCTTTTATGCATACATGTTTGTATTACTGAACCTGTGATGCCGTGCAAAATTCCATGTTATAATTTTTTTTAATTACTTTATGTTTGTATTTTAGTTAGGTTTCTTGTTTAAGAATATTAAATTATTTTATTTTTTTAGTTTATTTTCTTTAGGACTCTTATTAGGTTTTATGTATATCTTATAAATTTGTAACACACTTATTTCTTTGGGGGAAGAGTTGATAATAATATGTTAGCGTGAAACCTTTTCTTTCTCTCCAAATTTCTGCATTCCTACGGGAATCAACGATTATTGATGCCTATTCTCCTGGGTATTCACAGAATCAACAGGTTTATAGAAAATTATTTCTAGCATACGCACACGAATCAACAGACTCAATAGTTATTCGCTAGATTGTTTCACATTCATATGTGAATCAACAGATTCAATTATTTATCCCATTTGATCTTATTGCATCCGCTACACCAGTTGGTATCAAAGACGAACGATCTTGCTACCGAAAAGACAACAATGGCTTGAAAACGTCTATGAAACAAAGATGGAGCAATAGATTCATGAATGAACAATTTGAACACAGTTACAATTTGAGGGCGAATTCTCTCCACCTTAAGGAGAATGATGCGGTGCAAAATTCCATGTTCTATTTTTTTTAATTACTTTAGGTTTCTATTTTAGTTAGGTTTCTTGTTTAACAATATTAAATTATTTTGTTTCTTTAGTTTATTTTCTTTAGGACTCTTATTAGGCTTTATCTATACCCTGTAAATGTGTAACACACTTATTTCTTTGGGGGAAGAGTTGATAATAATATGTCAGCGTGAATTCCTTTTCTTTCTTTCCAAATTTTGGTATTCCTGCTGGAATCAACGATCTTTGATGTCTATTTTTCTGAATATTCGCAGAATGAACAGGTTTATAGAAGATTATTTCTGGCATTCGCACATGAATCAACGGAATCAATAGTTATCCCCTAGATTATTTCACATTCATGTGTGAATCAACGGATTCAATTATTTATCCCTTTTGATCTTATTGCTTCTTAAAACTATGGGTTTTGGTCCCAATAAGAATGGAATGGAACTCCAAAAGGGGGTTGAATTGGATTTCTATCAAGTTAAAAACTTTGTTGAAAATTTTTTACAAACTAAAACAAGTAACAAAATTCTTTTCAAATCAACATCAAAGTTAAATGCGGAAGCTAAACAAAATCCAATTCATAAACAATATAAATCAAATATGATGCAAAGTAAAGAAAGTAAGAGAGAGAAAATCAAAGCCAATATTTATAGTAATTCGATCTTCTTGACTTACATCCACTCCTCTAGATCTACTAGAGAATTTCAATCAACTAACTCCTCACTTGCAGGTGGAAGGAAACAATTACACCTTGTTTTTGCGAGATCAACAAGAAAATTGTTACAACTTTTTAAGGACAAAACAAGAAAATCAAATCCCTAGTTTTTGCGGGCTAAACTAGAAAACCGTATACCTAGTTTTTGAAGGGCTAAACTAGAAAATTGTTCACCTTGTTTTAAGGACAAAACAAGAAAACCAAAATCTCTAGATTTTTAAGACCAACTAGCAACTACTATTGTTTCTTAAGGCTCAACAAGGAAACCTAAATACCCAAGCAAACAACCTTGCTTGTAAGAAATTTCAACCCAAAGAATATGAGAATCAAGTTCAACCCAACCCATAAATATATATACAAGTGAATAGCTTAAATGGGTATAAAATGAGAAGAGAAGAGAGAAAGTGGATAGCAAACTTTGGCACAGATCTCTCTCTTATTCTCTTCTAATATAGGACGTCTATTTATAGCCACTCTTAAAAATATATCCGTTTAAAGCCTCGAAATAGCTGCTGTAAGATAGTTGAAAATTTTGATTTTAGTTGACTTCATTGTCATCAACGTGGGTTTTTGTTCGTGTTGCGTGTGTTGATAATCATCTACGTGTTTTATTGATGGATCTACGTGCGTTGTTCTTTGTTCTAGAATATCCAACTTCACCCAGACTTTCATTAACGCACTTTATTGATCAATAAGATGCCTTGTCGTTGCCCAGAATTTCATTAAGATGCTTTGTTGATCAATAAGGTGACTTGTCGTTGCCCAGACTTTCATTAAAGTGCCTTAACAAATCAATAAGGTGTGTTGTCATTCTCAAAAGTTCACTCCTTTAATTCTGATATCATCTTTTACGAAGGAATATTCAAATTTGAAATCCCGATGAGCATCTCAACTTTGTCTTCGTCTGAAGCTCGTCAACATGCGTTATGCATTGCTACTCATTAACGGGCGTTGATCTTCTCATCAAAGTTTGCATCTTTAATCCATCTACGCAACAATACTCAGATCATTCAACAACGTGTGTTACGTGCCTTGATGAATCATCTACGTGCTTAGATCAAAGTCTGACACTTTCTGCTTCTTGGCTCAACACGCCTGCGTGCTTAGATGCCAATTTTGCATTCATTAATGCGCTTTAATGAATCATTAAGGTGCTTTGATATTCATTAATGTACTTTAATGAATCGTTAAGGTGTCTTATTGACAAATATCAGCAAGTCTGTAATTTTGCATATTTTTTATGGATGTTTTGCTTTCATTATCATCAAAACCAAACTCAACAGCTTCTGCTGCATCAACTTGGTTGATTGATTTTGTTGAATTCATGAATTGTAGCCATATGAAAGTTGTTTCAAACTGGATAACCAGTTATTTTCTTGTTGGACTAATAAGATCGTGAAAAAAAGTTCAAAATCAAATTACTTATTAAATTACAACGATTGACTACATGCATGATCCATGCAAAGAACCAGTGTTGGAGGAAACTTACATAAGCAAAACGTAAAGAGATCTTTTCAATTCATGAATTCTCTTGCTTTGTTGGGTCTCTTAGAAACGAAGAAAGAAAACATAGATGTAGTATTGGTCAGGAATTAGTGCCTGACATCAGATTAAGTTTCTTTGTAGTCTTTTTAATTGGTGCAGCTGTTGGATTGTGTCTTGTGTGGAATTTTGTACTTATTCCATTTTGCCCTATCTCTTCGGATTAACTGCTAAATTGCTTTTGATTTTTTTGGGATCTCCATGATGTCCGCTTGATTTTGATTTTGGACTGAGATTTCTTCTAATCAGAATTTGTGTTCTAATGTTGATAAGCTACGGGCTTTGTGTCAAAGACTTCATACCTGGAATGTTGACGTTTTTGGCAACTTAAACAATACAGTCTCTTCTTTCGAACAACAGATCAATGACCTAGAGATTATTTCTAAAACTCGGCCTCTTTCTAACCAGGAATTGGGAAGTCTAGATGATTTGAGTGCGGCTTTTTATTTTTCCTCTCACCGGTTGGAGTCTGTATAGCGACAAAAGTCGCGAGTAACTTGGCATACCTTTGGGGATAAGAATTCCAAATTCTTTCATATTGTGGCCTCTTCACACTTCAACAATAATTATATTCACAAAATTTAGTCCGCAGATTCACTGTTCACCTTGTAAAACTTAATTGCAATAATGATGAATCTTAATACTGCATTAATTTTAATGTCTATGATCTTAGAACAGTATAATTTCCATACAACATGCAATTAATAGTATAGGCATACCTTGCTCAATAGCTAGATTTAAATCTGAACAAAATGCCACGAACAAGAATAATAATAAACAGTGTTTCTCTCTCCTTACCCCTTTAGATTTTATGTGTATAGTTCTTTTGAGGAAAAATTGTATCCTTTTTATAGGTAGAGAGAGGACCAGTTTAAAGTTTCTATATGTGTTTACGTCGTGGTCTATTAACATAACTCGTTAACTCATAATAACTCTAAAAAAACATCTCTAATACAACCAATATGAATTTAGCATTTATTAAACCATTTAACTTCATTACCACGGGTCACATAACAGAAAGTAACTCCAACATTCTTCCACTTAGTCAGTGGAAGATCACATTGGTTTAATATGCATAGTAACAGCTAAATCCTTTGTATAGTGGTCATAACTTCAATCAATATTAAGCAAAAGACTAACAAGGATCATAGCGGTTGTACGTCAATTAATAAAACATACTTCCTTCTATGTATCACTATATTAGCTCAAGACATAACAATATACATTATGAGATGTATACCATAATGGTCCAACGATAATGTATTTTGAAAAATACATCATTCTAATATCCATATTAATCAATCATGTATATACAATAAGTCATTAAATAGGGTATTAAATTCAAAAACAATACTTATTTGAGCTCATAGTGTCAAATTACTAAAATGCACTAAACAATCATTAATATATTCTTAATGTTACTCAATAATGCACAATCTTTCAGCATGTTCTTTAAATGGTTTTGATTCTAATCCTTTGGTCAAATGATCTGCAATCATAAGATTAGTGCTAATGTGCTCAATTGACACTCTTTGTGTCACAAGCTCGACCCACAATACATATTCAGAAGCATACATGACATAAAACATATTTATACGAACACATACATTTATATGCATTATATTGGCATCATCGGACATCGCATAAAACATCTAGATGACAAGAAAAAGAGTGTAATAAGATGTAATTTATTTCTATTTGTTGAAATTAGATTAAAAATTGGTTAGAAATTTTATAGAAATGCTAAACGGTGGATCGGTGAGAAAGATAAGTACTAGAAGTAAAGTAGACGCAAAACAAGGGAAAAAGTATTGTTCAACGATCTTGTTGTCTTTGTTTTTAGATAAGGACCAATATTTTATATTTGATAGTTTAGAGATTTCAGTATAATAATGTGCAATAGTTTTAGTACAAGGACCAAATTGAAAATAAGTGCAAAAGTTTTTATTGGACCTTTTAATCAACTATTTGCCACATGTCAACTCGTGTTTGGATTAAAACAAGATAAAAACAAAACAAATGCATAAAAACTGAACCATTTCATTATTAACCATAAGAAAGGGAAGAAAGGAAAGGAAAAAGAGGGAAGAAGAGAGGAAGAACCGAATTTATGGGAAAAATTTGATAGGAATGCTAGAAATCACCGAAAACGAGACTAGTTCAGTTGTTCTTGCATCCTTTGCTTCTAATCACCAAAGTAAGTGAATTTATTTCTTCCTCTCTACATATTAATCATATTATAACATTTTCAACATTTGGTTTTCCAAATAATTGTAGTGTAACATGATTTAGACACAAATTTGAATGATTTGGTTTATGGGTTTGTTTAGGGTTTTGATTTCTGGTTGGAAATGCACTGTTTTGTTTAGCTATTTAGAGATGGATTTTTATGAGGCTTAAAACATGAAAGTTGTCATAAATTATGTCTTCTATCATTATGTATAATATTGTGTTGGTTTGAAATGTATAGAAATATTTATGGTGGGTTTCATTTAGTGTTGATCCAAAAGTGCCATGTTTTTCAGGAACACTGTCCGATTTTGATCTTATGTTTTGAGAGCGTTAAAGAAGTAATTACTTGATGTTAAAAGAATGAAAATTTTCTTATATATGTTTCTAGAGTATGTATGTAAATTTTCAGTGTAATTGACTCTATATAAAGTGTGTTAGGTGTAATGAACGATAGGCTGCTCATCTGAAACAATTCTGTTACAAAGTTGTAACTTTGAAACATTGTCCAGATTGTTTTGTAATGCTTTAAGATCTGAAATTTGGTAGGAATACACTATTATACGTCTAATATGTTTGGTTTAAACTTCAAGCCAAAAGGAGTCTGTTTGGATGTTCAAATGTATAGATGAAACAGGCTGTCCAGAATGGTGTAGAACAGAATTTTAGTTACCATATGCATAATGTTTCATAAATATAGATTGATCATTTTCCTTTCAATCCAAATGACTAAATGCATTCACAATAGGGTAATAACAGGACCTCATGTGTTCAAAGCATATCATACATGTACATTGCATATATTTGTAATTTAGAATGAGCATAACTCGAGTATCTATTATAGGATTTAGAAACGTTGAGAGGGAGCCCAAGCAGGGTAATGAGACATACTATATTTCTTAAACAGGTGAGTATAAACTAGAGATTGAATTCAAATATGTGTTATATGATTTGTGACTATAAACTAGAGATTAGATTCAAATATGTGTTATATGATTTGTGTTCATATACATGTTCTTGACATGATTACTTGGACAAATTGGTGAATTGTTGAATTTATTTAATACATGCTATATGTTGAGAATCTTCATACGGTTTACTATATGGATATGTTGAGGATGTCAATTATTTATGTGAAATATAATACTTCTACATGGATATTGATTATTAAATGTTCACATGTCGGATGCATTCACATTGGATTTAATAAAGGTGTTGTGACCATCATGCTTTTGTATTCGCAAAATATACACAGTGGGACCTTCAGGTCATATTCATAGTGGAGACCTTCAAGTCATATTTATACTAGAGATCTTCGAGTCAAATTTTATACGGTGCCGGCCGGACAACTACACAGTAGCATACAGGAATCCCGGGGCGATACATGGCTTGTTTGGTCACAACATATAAAAAGGAATACAGTGGCATATGCATATGTATGACAGAATTAGTCAATTATTTGTTATGTACTTGTGTCTGCCTGAATTTAATCTATGATAATTTATACTAATTGAGTTGCGACTCATATAAAGCTCAAATTTTTTTTCTAAGTCATAAGTAAAAATAGATTTTTGTTATAGATAGCTTCCAGATGATAGACATCAGTTCACTATAGATCGGCCGACTAATGACACGTGCTCCCTCCTCCTCATTTGCATTTTGCTAGTTTTACATATATAGAGTTGTGTAGTACAGTGAATTTATATATGTATATATAGGATATAAGGGTGTTGCATGTTCCTTAGTGATTTTCAGTCACATATCTCTACTAAATATCTTGATCATGATAGAGTCCAATCTCCCTCATAAACTTGTCAATTATCCAAAGGGACCAATCTAAGATGAACTTCACTTGCTGATAAGTCTTCTTTGTGAATCTAATAGTTCCCTTTGTGATTTTCAGTCACATGCCTCTAATAAATATTCTGATCACGAAAAAACCAATTATGAAACTCACAGATTATCTAAGGGGACCGCTCTCAAATGAATTAACTTGATCATAAGTTCTCATTGGTAAAATCTAATAATTCTCACAACCTTTTTTATCTAAATCACTTAATTTTGTTGTCCTCATTAAGATAGAGTTAAATTCCTCTAGGGCAATTATCAAATTTACTCGAATTTCGAGTGGATAAAAGATATGCTTTAACTCCTTTTTTTTTTCACTTTTGCAGGAACTCTATTGGCACTTACTGTAGAATTATTAATGCGCTTTGACTACTTAGCCTAAATTAATGTTGCGCCAAAATAAATTATTCGATTTGGCGCAAGAACTGAATCGCAGATATTTTGGTTTAAACAATATGTTGACTAGAAATATATATATTTCAAAACGGCACATTGCAATTTATGCAAATTGAAGTAGAAAAAATCTGTATCAAAATCTTTAAAAGTTGTGGTCCGACTTTATTACAGAGAGTAATTCGAACGAATATAAAAGGGATTTGACAAATGTCGTAGACTCATTTAACGTTATAAAAACAAACACTACTCCAAGCCCCATATAGATATCGACAGCTATCTAACACGCATCTGCATACAATTTAACTTGTAATTAAGATCCAATTTCATTTATCTTCAGAAAAGAAATGGTTGATGGAAGGCATGATTTCAGGTGGGCGAGTGCGTAGAAATTTTCGGAGACCATGTTCAGCATACTTCTCTCCTTCTTCACTGTTCTCCAACACCGCCTTTTTACGGTTAGCTTTGTTGATTCTGTTAATTCATAAATTCCAAGAAATATATAGTGTTTACCAATTAGTTCTCAGAAAAATAAATCAACAAATTTAGTTCATGCTTGAATCAATCTTAACACTGAGTATTAATAGTGCTTGATCAAAAAAAAAATAGTGAGTATTCATAGTGAACAATACCTGACATCAGGATTCATATAAACGTTCCTTGTCAGCTGGAAGACGCACATACTTGTTACAAAAGTCATTGCGGCAAGTAGCGGATAAACCTGGAGGCAGAAAAGCAGAAAATTAAAGAGAAAGAACTTTGTTAAACGGAAAAATATTTGTATTTTAAATTGCGACAATTGTAATTGCCCCAACTTAAGTCGAATCTGTCTCTATCAGCTTACCAAAATACCGAGCTAAAATGCTCCTAAAACTAAATTAAAGTATAAGCTGTTGGCAAACTCTTTCGAATTTAGGAGAAAAAAAAAACATATAGCATTAAACTTTTATTGTAAAAACAGAAACTAAATTTGGACGTGCTTACCTCTGGTTTCATCCAACGCCCCATTAGAAGATATTAGCTATATAAAGCAAACTTGGCACTTCAAAATTCACTTCTTTGATTGTTTTTCAGAAACTATGCAAACTGTAGTAAACTTTATATTTTGTATACTAAAGGTGTTTTGGTTTTTCAATATATATAGTGTTGTATTATTCATAAGAGCAAATAAGAAACATCGAGAGAATGACTTGGCCAGCCAGGAAAGGCATATACAGATTTCAGTGGGCTGAATTAACATTTTGACCTGGAAAATGGAAAAACCAGCGGCTTCAGCCCTTTGTTTTGTTTAATTTGATAACTTATGATCAATACATCAACCCTTACTTTACAAGTTTTTATTGGCTTCTAGAAACCTATGGCGAGTCCACGACTAGAACTCAAAAATTCTTTACAATATTTCAACATTTTAGCAAAATTATAAATGGGATTTTTTTTTTGGAGACAGGTTAAATGATTTTTCTTCATCCTATTGTATATACCAAAAGTTTTAATACTGTTTTCAGTTTTCATAGCCTTGTGGATTTATTTGATTGGATATGAAATTTAGATCTATTGAATGAATTTGATTATGTTAAGGTCATTGAAGGAGTTTGAAGTAAATATAATGAATCGTTTTTTTAATGAGATAAAGAATACAGTTCACAAGTACGCATTATTTTCCACGGAGACATATGGGAAATTTTATATGGCATAGGTTGTCTGAGTCAATCATTATCTTCTGGAATAATGTTTTAACTTTTTTGTTGTGCCCTGGAGATTTCCTCTAATCTATCCATTTATAAAGATCTTCTAAACTCTTAATTTCTTTTTTTTTTCACATTTAATTTCTTTGCATGATTTAAAATTTCAAAATTTTAACACTTTTTAAATAATATTAAGAGGATATTACGT
>CAODLS010370986.1:0-13419 GCA_948243855.1 Flueggea neowawraea
TCTCTTTCATCAATTCGTGATTATTGCATTCATGTGAATTTTTATGTGTCACATAGAAAGCAAAACTAGTCATGTCATTCATGTCACTTATCAACGATTGTAGTTTGTATGCGAGGTTAGCATATAACTAAATTATGGCTCTACTCCAGTTTATGATTTTTGTTGCGTTTATCAAAACTAATAACTTAAACCGTTTTATATTTGCAATTCATTTGGTTAGTTATTTATTGCATGCGATACTGACAGTTATTGTTACGTCTGACTTTCACTCCTCCATTTTATTGCTAATTTGCAACGTTTTTTTTTCAATTTATTTTGCAGAACTTTCAATTTATTGGTCATGCAAATGTGGTCACTGATAAAACTAAAATATCTATTATACGTCCGGAAGTTCATACCAAGATAAGGAACAATGAGGGAAAAAGGGTCGGTGTCAGTATAAGCAAAAGCACATATCTAAACAAGTGATATACATAAAAAAAAAAAATCCTTCGCAGCTCTATGGCATATTGGAAGGTACTTGGAAGGGAAAAAAATGTACTCACCTAACAAAATGGACCATCACAAAACAAAGGCCTTTTGACCTGTCAACGAAAACAAGTTCACTTGTGTCATTACTAAGAGCCACCAACAAGCCATAAATGTTGCCTAAACCAGTTTTTTTGTTGCGTTATGCTTTGTTTGGATATAGTGTTAAAGGAGAATAGAATTGTATATATTATAAAAATTTTAAATATTTGTTGTTTGAGAGTTTTTTACACAATAAAGAAGAATATCAGGAGATTACTTATTCTCTCAAACTCTTATTTTTTTAACCCACTAAATTAGTGGGTTAAGAGGAGACAAGAAAAATAAATTAAAAAATATATTTTTATTTTACAATTTTAACCTTTTCTTTTTAGACGTATATTAGGGTTATTATTATTCACTATATAATGATGAAAACTAAGAGAAGATGAGAGTTGTATTTGAATGTTCATTTGAAAGACGCAAAGAAGTTTTAATGAAAATGATATCAAAACCTTAATATTAGATTATTGCATTAGATTACAAATAAAGGTAAAAATTATTTAGGATCCTAATATTAGTTTCTTTGTTTTTTTTATTCGGAGTTTCTCATTGTTACTTATGAATAATATTTCATTTTGTTGCAAACAACTTTCAAATTTATTATCATTTTAAGAATATTTAGTTGATTAAACTATTTTTTTATTTTTCATAAATTAAGCATAAAAATTATTTCTGTATATTTTATCAAAAGGTATAATAGTAAAATTATCATGAAATATTCTTATTTTATTTTTTATTAATTGATATTTTAGATAAACTATCATATTCTTTTTTAAAACTCCAAAACAATGAAGTTTTATAATCTTAACCTATCATATCCTATCACATACCAAGTGTTAATTACTAACATATCATATCCTATTCCATTAAACTTCCAAACGAAATGTTAAGTTTTTCTAATTCGTATTAAATTCTACAAGTTGGTAGGTATATATGTAGTCAAAAAAAAAAAAGAGGTATAGCTGTAAGAACCATATTTTGTTTGTTCATTATTGGGCAAGAACACAGTGATAGGTCATCTAAATTGTAGACCATACCAGGGAAAATAAATTTAAATATATAACAAAATCAAATACAAGTCTTTGGTGCGTTCATGAATTATGGCAAAATTTGTCAAGAGCCTTGAGGGAGGATGGTCAAAACCAGATTTACGTTGGTTGTAAATTTATGATCGGCACAAATAGAATCACTAAAGCTTATAGTTGACGATTGAAGCGCACAATAATGGATGTTAGAGTGACATATCTTTTAGAATTACAATAATATGCTAAAGAGTGAAAATGCTAATTGCTTAAATGGAACATCTTTCTAATTGGAAAATGATAAAACGAACAAAGTCGTGATGGTGTTACCGTCCAAATCAACCTTTATCCAACGCAGCAAGTGGAGTCCTGATTTATGATTTATGGTTTATAAGTATACTTCATGTTGTTGAAGTTCAAATCCTGAAACAAGAATGCCCATAACCTCGTAACTTCATAGACATGGTTACCTCGTCTGGTAGAAAACTGGAGTTATTATAACCTGCAATGATAAAACGACAGTTGAGATTCGAGAAGAAAAAATTGTCTAAAGCTAACACTTTGGAATGAATTCGCTCCTGTAAAGGGAGGATTAAATATTTTAAAATTAAATCCTCAATTTCACTTAACAACTAGTTTATTGATACCAGATCAGTTATATCCGCATATTCGATTTTTGGTAAAAACAAATAAAATCACCTATCTAAAAGATTTTTCTTAACAACTTCCTGATTTCTCGTTTTTGATCTGGACTTAACAACTTCATGATTACAACAGCTTATATTGGTGATGCATGTTATAGCTGTTAATTGATAAGGTTAATGTCCCTTCCAAATTAATAGGGTACCGTTTAAGTTAGATAGGTGTAGTCCCTGTGAAGGACTGATACGATGATTTGGCTAATCAAATTTGGTATGATCGATTGATGACAATGTTTCGACCAATGCTTACTTGTGGACAAAGCGTACTTTAATGGGATTTGATAAATCATCGGCTGATTTTACTTAGTTTTTTGTGGCTGAAAACTTTACCAGTTTTTTTTTTTATTATTATTTGCTTAGCTACCTAGAGGCTAATACATTAGAGTATCACCAACAGTCTCTTTAGTAGAGAGTAAAAATTCTCTCTATTATCTATCTAGAAATTTGAATTCGGTCTATTTTTTATCTCATTTATTAACATTTTATTGCTTTTTCATAATAGTTAATGAAAAATGTAGATAAAATTGAATTCGTGTCATTCGTGTATTTATAAATCGTGTTATCGTGTCAGAAATTGACAGCATTATCATTCAAGGTACATTGAATACGTTTATTTTTGTGTGGGCTTTTCATGAGCCTCCTCTCTTAACAAGGTTTGGTCATTTATTATGGGTTTACCTCGTCATAGACATGAGCATTCCTTAAAATTTGTATAGGGACAAATACACTTTTATAGCAATATAAAATACCGATTTTCAAAAATATAACCTAAAAAACTAATTAGCAAAAATGCCAGATTAAAGAAACTGATTTGTAAAAATGTCATTTTTGTGAGAAATAGTGATATTTTTGGGAGAAATTGATTTTTTGCAAGAAAATAAAATCAAGCAAAAAAGGTCTCCAGAGGTCTCTGACGGTCTCAAAATCACAATTTTTTATATAAAGTTTGATTTAATAAATTCTTAATATAATATTTTTTTTCAGATTAAATGTATTCACAGGTCTTCAAACGTCTCCAGAAGTCTCCAGTAAAGGTCTCCAAAGGTTTACAAATCACATTTTTTATATAAAATTTGATTTAATAAATTTTTGATATAATTCTTTTTCAAATTAAATTTATTCACATCTTTAGAGGTCTCCAGTGGTCTTCAGAGGTCTTCAAACATCTCCAGAAGTCTCCAGCAAAGGTCTCCAACAATCTCCAAAAGTCTCTGGTGAAGTTCTCCAAGGGTCTCCAAACGTCTTTGGAAGTTTTTAGCGAAGGTCTCTGAGATCTCCAACGGTCTCCGAGATCTCCAATCGTCTCCAGCGAAGGTCTCCGAACCTCACTTATTTATTTTTTAAGAAATTTAATTATATTTTATTTAATGATAATTAATTAGGTCTCCAATAATCCAAACTTAACAAAAACATTTAACCTAGATCTTCGGAGGTCTCTGAAGGTCTGTGAGGTCTTCAAAATAGGCGAATACAAATTAACAAACCCTAGTCGCCGTCACCACAAAACTCAACAAAATCAACCATGCATACAAACATATCAAACTCAACAAAATCAATATACACAAATCAACCAAAATCAACTTAGCCAAAATCAACTTACACAATTTACAGATCTGTTGATAGCAATGAAGATGCCAAAAGAGAGAGGAGACAGTAGTGAAGAGATAGATTTGGAGCAAAAAGAGGAGAGAGAGACAAATCTATTCGTCGTCGTTGAAGGAGAGTGAAGAGAGAGAGAGAGAGAGAGAGAGGAAAAGAGAAGCGGTATTGGAGAAGGTGAGGGAGGGTCGCGACAGGAGACGAAGGAGAGGGGAGAGGAATGGTGGCTAGGGTTTGGGTGGAGAGGAAGCGAGAAGAACGTAGAGAGAGAGAAAATTTGTGAAAATTGGAAGAAAAAAAAGGATTTTATTTGATATTGAATCTGACATTTTAAAAAATCAAGAGTTTAAAAATGACATTTTGAAAAATCAAAATTAAGGATGGTATTGTTGCAAATCAAAATTTTCAAAGTAAGATCTGAGATAATTGACTTAAAAAATAAAGAGGAAACTATACAGCAGACGTGCTTTTGCCAAAAAAAATTGTTGCGCACCACTCATTATTTTAAGAAAAATTAATTTTTGAGTCCCTAAGATTTGTTATAATTAATAGGTCAATTCTCGTGTTTTTAAAATGTTACAGACACATCTTTGAGGTTTAAAACCGTATTGAATTTAAGGTTTTCTGTTAGTAGTCTGTTATTGATCTGTTAGTGGTCTGTTATTGATCTGTTAGTGGTATGTTATTGATCTATTAGTAAATTGATGATGTGTCACATTATTCATTTTAAATGAAATTTTAAAGATAAAATTGCTCCTATGTTATTTTATCATATGAACCCTAATTTTTCTTGCTTTGCTTACAAAAATCTGCTACTAAATCTCAAAACAATCTTGAACCCATTAGCCATTAACGTCTCGTCCTTGGCTTCTTCACTTCAAAATTCTTTTATTTTTAATCATCATCCAAATTCAATCTGCTACCAAAATTAAATCTAGATCTAAAAACTTAAGATAAATATTTGAAACATTTCAATTTGAAAACCCATATTCAAGCTACCACACCAAGCCATTTGCTTCAGTTTCTCTACAGCTCTTGTTGAAACCAATTCAATCCACGCCACCACATCAACCCTTGATTGGATCTCTGAAACAACACCAAAATATCCAAAAGAACACTTTTATCATTAATTCACTTCAAAACCCACAATCAGTAAGAACTCATATTCCAAAATGAATGGCTCTGGAGGGGAGGGGACGAAGCAATGTTTGCCTTCTCAAAATATACCAACCTACAATTCACTTTGGAAAATTCTTGACTAAGCTTGGTGCATGGATGGGGACATGCACTAAGCGAATCAACAAATGACATGTGGGTCTATAGGGTGTTTAGCACCAGCGTAAAACATTCGGTACTAGCGCCAAACTTTATACATGTCTCACATGTCAATTATTAATTGGTTTGGTGCATGGATGTGGCCATGCACCAAGCCTAGGCAAGAATTTCCCACATTCACTTTTATGTTCTCATCCTGCATATCTTTGACAAACGTACTTAAGATCGTCAAATTAAGGCCAATAGATTCCACTTGTTCCATAATGATAGAGTTATTCTTCTTTAATTCATTTAGTTCCTCCTTCAAACAAGAAATTTCTTCTTTCAGAAATCAACAGAGCAAGAATGCACTAAAAAAGCAAACAAGTTAAGATATGGAAAATTTAGAAGAAACCTAGAAAGAAATGACCAAAAATTGTTGTCCTCTTATATTCATTTAATATGTTTTGATGATGGCAAATAATCATAAAAAAGGGGGGATTGTTATCCTCTTATGTTCATTTAATATGTTTTGATGATGACAAATAATGACAAGCAATGATAAATAATAATTAAGTGAAATTTGATTAAATTGTATATTTGATCTAATATAAAATTGGTTGATTGAACTTGCATAGTTTATGAGCTTAATATATTTCACTTGATATTTACCATTGTCTAAATTTATAATTAAGGCATTGAGGTTATTAGTTCAGAATTTGGAGTATGAAACTTGATGTCTCACAAGAGAAGAGATAAATTGGAAAATGTGAAAATATTAAGGAAGAATGAATTTGGACTTAATTAATATTAATGGGTTTTTATTTATTGATGTGTTTTGATAAGTCCAAAAGAAGAGTTGGGTCACAAGTTTGAAGACTCAAAATCATCAAGTGAAAGTTAGACCGAAGAAGTTCAAGCCAAAAAATGGTTAAATGAAATATCTTTAGGTCTTAAGTACTCTTGAGTTAGAAGTTCTACTGAAAGTTCTACATAAAGAACAGTTAAGCTAGACAGCTTCGTGAAAAATGTTATAACATTCACAAAATCAAACCCAACGGCTCCAAACTTTATACAGCGGTCAATATGACATCTTTGCCTATAAATAGGACTCAAGAAATACTTGAAAAACACAAGTAGTAAGCATTTTATGATCATTTCTTTCTAGAGCAAAAACTTGCATTCTTACTTGTCTTAAACTTATTTCTCCCTTATAGTTTGGCAAATCTGATTTGGGAGTATTTCGAGCATATATTTGTAACTTTATGGAGAGTTTTTAAAGTCTCCTAACACCCTTGAAGTTAGGAACTTGATTAGTAAAAGGTTTTCAAGCACCCACGAAGCTTGAAGTGTAAAAGGGAGTTTGCCCCGTGAAGTAAGTGGTTGTAATATTTTCCAAGAGGAAGATAGTAAAGAAAACTCTCAAGTGGACACTTGGAGAGTGGATGCAGGCCTGGTTAAGCCTAACTGCTATAAATATCGATCTTATTTCTCTATTTCCTTAAGCTCTTTACATTATATTATTTGTGCTTATATTGTTGCTTTGCTTAAATAATTTTGACTTTTTAATTGGGCATTAATCTAATTTTTATCTTTAAAAACCAATTCACCCCGTCTTCCTCCCCCCCTTTTGGTTTGCTATTTGGGCCAACAAAAACAATGATATTTTTTTTTTTCGACAAAGTCACCTCCTTTGAGAAATCAAAGCTCAAAACTTCAATCTTTAAACCAGAAGCCAAACGACACACACATAAATTAAAACAAAAAAAATAAAAGAAGAAACTTCTAATGATTGCACGATAAATCTATACATACAAAAACCCAAATCAAAGCAGAACCCAGATCCCAAAACTCAAACGAATTGTGAAGAAGCACGAGGACTGACTCCAGTGCAAAACCCGTTACTTTAAAACATGCGTGAAGGACTAACTTGCTTTCGCAAAAAAACACGAGAACTTATATACTAATTAAGGTAAATCTGAGGGATTCAGAAATTAATTTCTCTTATTTTAATTTAGTTTAATTTTTAAATATGCTCTTATTTTTTAATCCTATTTTATACGGTCTTTGTTTTTTTTTTAATTTAATTCATTTCAAAATACCCTTATTTTTTAGTGGCAACAAATTAATATATAAAGTGAATTATTATACTCTAATTTATATTTAAGACGTTTGTGCCAAAAGTATCTAACATCTGTATATAAACTAAAAACAAACTAAAAGTAAACTTTTTATAAACCATAGATTAAATATAATATAATCAGTTTTGTAAACATAAGATAATATTATAATCTTTTATAAAAAATCATTTTGTGTAGATTAATACATAAAGTGAATTACTGTTCATTGATTAATATTTATGACATTGTGCCAAAATTTTATAATAACTACAAATAAACTAAATAAACCAAAAAAACTCTTCGTAAATATTAGGTTGTATTAAGTATTATGAATTTTGCAAAGATAAGATGATTTATTTTATTATAATGTTATATAAAATTTCTAAAACGTATAAATAAACTTAAAATTGTTGTAGTATAGTGAGTTTTTGTAAACATAAGATAATTTGTATTTATTCTAATCAGAGGCAGAGCCACCATGGGACAAGCATGTGCTCCAACACCTGTTTCTGCCAGAGGAGTGCCATAGGAGAACCCCCTCCGACACTGCTCCGCCCCTAGCATAAGATGAACCCAGCATCTGTTGTTGGGTTCATGGAAGATGCATCGCCGGGACGGGGAATACATGTCCTACCTTGTTTTTTTTTTATTTGAAACCACATGGCAAAATGACATCGCTTTGACCTATGGTTTAAAAAAAAAAAAACTAGTGGAGCGAAACTACACCATTTCACTCCACTGGTTTGAAAAAAATATATTAAGAGACCAAGGCAAAACACACCATTTTGCCTTGGTCTCTTAGTTCCCAATCTCCATTCTCGACAAAAGCCTCATTTTCTCTTTGTCACACCTCCACAATTCCAACTCCACTCCACACTTTTGTGTCTAGCCTTCGCCGCCAGTCCTCCGTCCATGCCACGCCACCACGTTACTTCCTTCTCCGCCGGCCGCCACACTAGTTAAGTTCATTTCCTTTCTTTTACAAATTTCAGTCCTAATTAGGGTTAGAGGCTTAGAGATTGTTGAATGGATTAAAGAAAATTTTGTGTAGTATTGTTGGATTGTGTTTAAATTATGAGAAAAATTATGTGTTGGATTGTTGATTTTATGCATAGATGATGTAAATTTTGTTTGAACTTTAAATGCCTTTGAATTTGTTAGATGCCTTGTTAGGTAAATTGATTTGGATTGCTATTTTGCTAAACTTAAATTTGTTAATTGTTATTATTTTATTTTTTGATTTAGTCTATGGAAATTTTTTTACATGTATTTAAATATTTTATATATATATATATATATATTGTCATACACATTGTAAGCCAAATTCTAGCTAAGAAGTTGCAACACCTACTTAGCTAAAATTTTGGCTCCACTACTTATTCTAATTTTGCATAAAAATTCATTTTGAATCCCCGCGCCCGCACACACAAAAATAAACTTTCTCTAACCTTCCCCACGCGTTTGGCAAACCGAATCGAAGTAGCGTATGGAATATAAGATTGGGCTGTATGAAATATGAAATTGTCAATTGTTACTGACGTGCTCGGAAACAAAAATTCGGAAGACATCTTCCTATAATTATGATTTTCCAACGATATTAATATGTATTTAGCCCAGAAATAAAACATAAATTGAATTAAAGTGAATATAAGGTAAACATGAATAAAATTTATAATGGAATATTCCTTTTGTGGCTTATTGAACCATGAACTTAGTTCGAAAAAATACATTGAATTGTTAAAATGAAAAATATAAATATAATTTCTGTGTATTTTTTAGTATGAGCTGTAACTTTTTGTGAAATGAAATGGGTTAATAAACTATATAACTCTTTGCTTAATAATTTGTTTTTAATAACTCTATAAGAATATGACAAATAATTACATATTTCTATATTTTTTTTATATCGACATGAGCACAAGTAAAGCTTTAATGACAGACTCCTACTTTTCTTTTCTAAACTGGGCACTAAAATTTTACTATCATGAGTTCTATTTTACATCAAAAAATGTTAATGGCTTATTTGGGAACGGTAGGGATTTCGTAAGTTTTATAGTATATGATGATAAATGACAGGGACGAAATGGTGAAAAAATAAAGGTATTGCTCGTTTCTTAATAAAATTAGTTATATAAAAATTACAAAATATGTTATATGTTATTATTTGCCAAATAAGCTTTAAATAAATTTTACTTCATTCCCATTTTCTTTTTTTTAGTGAGTAAAAAATTTAGGGATAAGAGAGGTGTCTTCATCTAAGTCAGAATAATCCCATCTAATTTTTTAGTGAGTAAAAAATTTAGGGATAAGCTTTAAATAATCTCATATCCCAACCATGTGTATATATAACTTGTAACTCTTACGACATGAAAGTATCCCAGACCCTTTTTTCACTCTCTTGTGGGATAAGAGACTCTGTATTTGTAGAATAGAGAGACCTTCTCCACCACCAAACTTTCTTTACACAGCCATCCTCTTCCTTTATTATCATCCACCTCTCCAAAATCACCCATATCTGCTGCAAATTCTGAAAGTCTGACAACAACAACAACACAAAATAATCCCATTCCCTCTAATGAAATTTGATCTCTCCCAATGCGACCTCTCAAATCCCATTCAAACTTTCAAGGGATGGAAGAAATTATGCCTCCTAGAAATCTCAGATGACTAATCTCCTCTTTGGATATGGATTGCTTGGATATGTCGATGGAACCTTGCCTTGTCCTTCCAGCACCGATCCAACTTATCTTTTTTGGCTTCGACAGGACAGATTGGTGCTCTTGGGAATTCAAGCCACAGTCCACAGTGTAATCAGTCCTACCATTAACAATTGTACTACTTCCGCTGAAGCATGGAACAAACTGGAAAACAGTTATGCCAATCGCTCAAACACACTATGTTCTCTCTCTTGTCTTTGCTTATATCATATAAGAAGGAAGGCAAATCCGTTGCTACTTATATAAACAAAGTCAAAAGTATCATTGATGATCTTGCTCGTATTGGTCATTCTTTGAATAATGACGAAATAATTGCTCACACACTGAATGGACTTGGTGAAGAGTTCAAAGAACTAACAGCTTCTATTCGGATTCGCGACAGTCCCATATCATTTGAAGATCTCTATGATAAATTTCTTGATGAAAAGATCGTAAAAAATCGTGGTGAACTGTCAAAGGAATCTAGGAAATCCCAATCCTTTTTATCAATTCCAAAAATCAGGAGGCCAATCCAACAGTTACCAACTCAAGCAAGGCAATAACTTTCATAGGGGACCTTTTGCACCGGGTCTTAACTTCAACACCCAATCACCTTGGAGCTCAAATCATTCTCAAAATCAACCATGGATTGTCTGTCAATTATGTGACAAACCTGGTCATGGTGCAAAATCATGCCGTTCTCGAGGACTGCCATCTACCTATCTTACTCAGCCACAAGCACATTATGTTGATGGAAGTTCAAGTCAATCCAACAACAATTGGGTGCTGGACTCGAGAGCAACACACCATATGACTTCTGATCTTCAAAATCTCTCAATGCACTCTGCTTATGCTGGAGAAGAGGACATCGTCGTTGGCAATGGTAATGGAATTCCTTTTTCTCACATTGGTACTTCTTCTATCAATTCTCATAATAACTCATTTAATCTTGACAATGTTTTGTGTGCTCCTCTCTTACAAAAAAATATAGTTTCAGTCTCTCAATTTTGCAAACAAAATAATACCTCTACTGAATTTTTTCCTCACCACTTTCTTGTGAAGGATTTGAGTACGGGAGCATCCTTGGCCCAAGGTCGAAGTAGGAATAACTTGTACGAATGGTCATTCTCAACATCACCTTCAATCTCTATTGCATCCAGCAGTACATTATGGCATCAAAGGCTTGGTCATCCTTCTTCCTCTATTCAAAAGAAAATTCTCCATAGTAATCAAATTTCTGTTTCTGATTCTAAGGATGTTTGTGATCCTTGTTTATGTAACAAAAATCACAAATTTCCCTTCAAAGACTCCTCGATTGTTTGTGATAAACCATTCCAAATTCTTTATTCAGATGTTTGGGAACCCATACCATTCCTTCTTTTGGCAATTTCAAGTACTATGTTATTTTTGTTGATTACTGTACTAAGTATACTTGGCTATAGCTTCTCAAATTGAAATCAGAAGCAGTTTTTGATAAATTCAAAAAGATTGTTCAAATTTTTTTTGCAACTTCCATCAAAACTGTTTACACCGAAGGGGGAGGGGAGTATCAAGCTTTATCCCATCTTCTTGCTAACTATGGTATTCAACACTTCACATCACCCCCATATACTCCAGAACATGTTGGCTCCGCTGAATGCAAACACCTTCATATAGTGGAAACTGGTTTATCTCTTCTCCATAATGCTTCCATGCCTCCACGATTCTGGCCTTATGCTTTCCAAACAGCCACCAATCTCATCAACCGTATGCCTTCACCAGTCCTCAAACATGACACTCCGTATCTTAAATTATTTGGTCACTTGCCAAAATACACTTCTCTATGAGTCTTTGGTTGTCTTTGCTACCCATGGCTCCGCTCATACAACACCCACAAACTTGAACCGCGTTCTCGTCCATGTGTCTATCTTGGTTTTTCCACCACTCATCATGCTTTCTTATGTCTTGATACAACCTGTAATACAATATTTGTTTCAAGACATGTCAAATTTTTTGAAAATGTTTTTCCTTACAAAAACCAATCATGCTCAGATTTGTCTGTCACTGATTCATCCATATCTAAGCTACGTTCCTTGTTTACACACAAATTTAAGAACACTAAGGACAGTACCATCCACTCTAATCTCTCCTCAGATTCTGTCAATCTCTCCCCTGTATCTCCCACTTTCATTGCCCCTGCTCTTCAGCTCTAAGATTCTGCTCTATCAATAAGTTCATTCCCATTTTCTTATGTAGTTATAAGTTTGAAATCATTGATTAGTGTTTCCTATCTGCATCATGTATTTGATTTGGATTAGTGTTCAGTTATCTAAGAGGAATGACTTGAAATATTTATCCCTATCAACTGAAACCCAAAAAGAAAAAAAAAAAGAATCAGTTAATTAGGACTTTGAGTGAAAATAAATTAATGAAGCCAACTCTTTCTCCATTAAGTAATGATAATTTGTGTGTGTATACAAAGATCCCTCATTCACTCTCCTTCTGATGCATCTGTGTTATTTAGATTTGGTTTAATGAATTCAGCTAACGGTCCTTGAATGTCAGACCCATAAATGTGACCCATCTTGGTTCGTTTTGTTTCCAAGTACCTCTTGTTTTCCTCTGTAATGGGTGTCAAAACCGGAACTCTTCTAACCACAGCCAACCCGTATCCCTTCAGACCGGTGAACTTGGCCGGGTTGTTTGTCATTAGCCGCATCGTTCTGACCCCTACATCTCTCAGAATCTGCTTTCATCGCATCACATTATAATAAACATTAGTCTAGTGGTACTAGAATCATCTACTGTATTAAAAGGATGACGATTGCCTAAAGAGAATGAAGTGACTAACCTGAGCACCAATGCCATACTCTCTAGCATCAACTGCTAAACCAAGTTCAATATTAGCCTGGACAGTGTCATGACCTTGATCCTGCAGATTATAAGCTCGGAGTTTGTGACCAAGGCCAATTCCTCTTCCTTCGTGGCCGCGAAGGTAAACAACAACTCCTCTTCCTGCTTCCTTAATCAACTGCATTGCTAAATCTAATTGATTGCCACAATCGCAACGTGCAGATCCGAATATGTCTCCGGTTAAGCATTCCGAGTGAACTCTTACCAGCACATCTTGTCCATTTCCAATGTTTCCCTGATATTGTTCATGTCAAATAGCAGAACATATTTTATAATGTTGCACTTCCTTGACATTAAGAAAGAACAGAAAGTACCAATAGTTTTGTGGTCTAATAGTAGTGAAGTTGTCTTTAGCATTAAAGGATTGATCGATTCAAATGGAAGAAAAAGAACAGGACCTGCTTTAATTTTAATTTTTTACCTTCACTACTGCTATATGTTCTGTACCATCAAGCTTGGAGCGATAACAATAAGCTTCAAATAAACCGCATTTTGTAGGGAGTCTTGAAATTGCAGTTCTTTCAACTAACTTTTCCCTTTTTCGCCGGTATCTGCAGAATGAAAT
>CAODLS010371020.1:0-36638 GCA_948243855.1 Flueggea neowawraea
GGTACCTGACCTGATTTGGGTGTAGCACAACAGTGTTGACAGCTGCACGACTTTCATATTCCCTTTGACAACCAGGAGCCCTATAGTTGGCATAAAATAATGAGTTATATAAATATTACAGACTAAACGATGATTTAAACATTTCCTTTCAAAGTTGTGTTTACATCGCCTCAAATCCCAAATCTTAACAGTTCCATCCTCTGATCCTGAATACATCCAATTTCCATCACATTGAAATCCCACAGCCATAACATTATTGGTATGTGAATCATAGCTCATAACCTGCAGCATCCGGTAAATAAATGGACCTTCATTACCAATAACCCTAAAAAAATAAGGGCCTGAAACTTCATACACAGAACAACAGCAATAAGTTCAAATGGAAGATATCACACTGGTTGAGGGGTGTTTGAGTTGACATCGAACAACCGAATATTGGGATTACCAGCCGCAGCCAAGAACCTTTTATCTGGTGTTATTTCAAGCCTATTAACGTGCTGCAAACACAATCAAATCCCGCACCAAATCAACAAACTTTGCAAGCTAAAAAAAGGCTCAAATTTAATTGACATCACAAGAAACGTGCTAAAATTCACATTATGCATTCTTTAAACACATAAACCAATTCAAGTAACGAATCCGGGTATTGAATAGTACGGTAACAGCGCCACTTTTCGCCTCCCAAAACCTGATGGTATGATCGTAGCTAGCCGTTGCAAGTATGACTGACGGCTGAGTCATCTTAAAGATCACAACTCGATCAACATTAAACTCTACCCATCAAACCATATCAAAAAATAGACTCGCCAAAGATTAATTCTTCTATATGAAAGCTGAATCAAAAAAACAGAAAAAAGAACAGATTGAGATTTTTTGCAGCGAAGTTACAAATGATAAGATGCAAAATTTTGCATTTGGAGTGAAAGTGAAAAAGGGTACCATTGAATAACCTTGAAGCCATTGAAAAGAGTGGAGTTGGTGGAGATTCTTGAAATGATGACTAGGGTTCTGCAGAGGTTTTTGAGAGAGATTTTGAGAATCTAGCAACAGCACTGTTTTGTTAACAGCAATAGGAAGAAGAACAGAGAATTGTTGGGTTTATGGAGTGTAGGCTTCGCTTTAAAGATCCGACAAGATTTTGATTCAACAAAGCCCAACCGGACCCATTTCAATTTTCAATTGTTCCAGGCTTTGTTTTGTTGGGTTCACTCCTTTATTTAGGAGATACGATTCTATAACTACGAGGTATTTAGGTCTCATGCACGTTTTACATCAATGTTAACCTGGCTTATTTTCATTTGTTCCGAGAAGTATGATAATTAGCCTAAAAAAATTTGCTCTTTGAGCACTTGAATTTGCAATCATGTCAAATCTTTTAGCATTTAAATGTATTTATTGTCATTTAAACTATTCAATTAAGTTTCGGCATATAAATTTTCTGTTCTCGGGTACTTGCCCTCTGTTTGGAAAGGGAATTCTGGCTGGAAAGTGAAAGTATTTTATGAGGTTTAGAATTTTAAAAGGTTGTTTGGAAAAATGAAAGAATTAGAGAGACAAACTTCGAGGGGTTTTGAAGAATTACGATATATATATTGATTTTGATGAGAATTGGAGTAGCGCCGAGTGTTGAGAGGAGTGGAGAAGAAAAGAAATATTTTGAGGTAAATTATATCTGTATATACAGTTTTATTACCGGATTGGTAATCAATCTTATTCATCACTTATATTAGACTATTTCTCTATTAAAATATGTTGTTGATGTCTACTCCTTTTTTTCCACCTTTTTATTTTGAGTTAATAGTTAAAAATAATCTAAAATTTACTCATTTTATTAAAAAATAGTCTAAACTTTAAAAAATATTCTGATATAACTTAAATTTTAATTTCAATATCAAACACAACCTACCACCTATTTTCATTTAAAATTGTTCGTTAAAGTTGAAGTGTGCGACCACGTGTATAGTGACATGTCAGATTCAATAACTCAACCCTCAACCAAACTGGAACAACAGACTATATTTAATACTAAACTTATTGTAAGGATACGACTGGCTATTTTTTTTTTAAACTTAGGTTATTTTTGATAAAATGGATAAATTTTAAGTTATTTTTAGCTATTAACTCTTTTATTTTTGGTGTTTGATGTATGCAATTATTTGCAACGATATTTATATAAAAAAAATAAACACTAGTGTTACCCTAAAAATTAAATAAATAAAGTGCTTGTGGCATGAAATGTCAATCTATGAGTCGAGAGGTGTCGTCGAGTGGTGGATTTTGCTTTGTGTGGAGAGGTACCGTCAAGTGATGTTAGGCCACCGAGTAGGTAGTGTTACCGAGAATATGGAGAACATGGAACAAGCGATTACAAGACATGGAGAATATAGGATAGATAGTTACAAGAAGTAGGGTGGTAGTTATATAGAAAGTGGAGAAAATGGAGCCACTTGTTGCAAGCCAAGGATTAGACATGACCACGGTTCGGAACCCGCGGTTCCGGTTCTGTGAAACCTATGAACTGGAACCAAACCTCCCAGGGGCGGTTCTGGATTGTTCAGTTTCAGTTCTGGTCCAATTTCGGTTCGGTTAATGGTTTGATTGGTTCGATCGCTGGTTCCAATTTTGGTTCAGTCTGGTTCAAACCGAATTTTTTTTCAAATATTGTTAAAACCATTGGTTTTAAAAGGTTGAACCGTTGATTTTGGTTAAAATTGTTGATTTAAGATGGTTAAAACCACTAGTTTAAGAGGTCAACTGCTAGTTTAGGAATGTTGAACCGCTGGTTTATAAGGGTTGAACAGTCAGTTAACAGACGGTTCAACCCGCGGGTTCAAACCGGCAGTTCAACGATTTCAGGATTCCTTGAACCTGAACAAGACCGTAGGTTGGACGGTTTGGCCGATTTTTGTTTGGCAGGTTTTTGTTCAGGTTCTGGTTCAAACCGACAGTCCGGTTCAGGAATAGCCACCTCTACCAAAGACTAGAAAACGGAAAGATGGCCTGTAAAGAAGGGATCCGCACATCAACACACATTTATTTATTATCTTGTTTCTTGACCTTTTTAGTCTACTTTTTAATGTAGTTCGTAATGTAGGAGTAACAATAATCTAGTATTCAAACCCACAAATTTGAAGTGTTTTCTGACTCGAGCTATGCTGAACCATTCACATGCTCTCTTAGGAAAGTGTTCTAACTTAGTCATGCCCGACTCTCGTGCCCTTATGCTCTCTTGAAAACCTTTGATTTTTTCATTGTACTTTTGCATATCTTATTATTAATAATAGTTGCTTATTTATTGAGCTCTCATCTTTGATTAAAAGTCTTAAATTATTAGACAACACAAATCCTTTTCACACGCATGCTCGCTCTTGAGTGTGATCCATGCGGGTCGGTGAGCCCTTGGGCCCAAAATAGGGAAACAACTAGTAATAAATAAATTATAAAAATTATTTAATACTATTACTAGTCAAGTGAAAAAAAATAAGGATAGACCTTAAAGATGTAATTCAGCTGATTACAAAATATTTATTTGTAAACCCTGAGTTCAAATCTTATAGAGAGCACAGAAAGAATTAATTTTAAGAGAACCAAAAGCTTTGTATAGAGAGGAATCCCTTATCCACACCCGGGAGTGTTTGATAGTGGAATAGAATGGACAATTTAATTATAAATCTTAAATTTGAATTTCAAAACTTTGAAATTTAAATTAGTCAAATATCATATTATTGTCTTAATGATTTATTTTAAAAATATGCTCAAGGATAGATATGCAGTTGCGGTACCATATTTAGTGCCTCTATCCTAACTACTTTTTTTATGATGTTGATTAGAAGTAGAAAGGAAAAGTAAAAAGATTCTGACAGGTGAATAACAAAGAGGACTGGTACTGCTTCCAGTAATATTCAACAGATTTATTGCATGGTTTTCCTGGAATTTTTTGTTTTTGAAAGTTACAGACTTACAGCTAGATGGAAGTTGTCTTCTTTTGGAATAAGGTGTCAGTGCTAATACAGTATATCTTAGATGTCTCCTTCCTCTTTTGACGTTTCATTAGCTTGTCAACAAAGCAAAAACTTGGCATTTGCTTTTTTGTATTTATCCTGGAATGATTAGCTCCTCGAACTGTTGCAAACAAATACTGCAATATTCGGCATCCAATTATATTTGATTTGTCTCAATTTGTGGTGGAGTCTTAATCGTAATGATATTTGTCGTAATATTTATTTGTAAACATTTATAGATTCTGTGACTTCGAAGCAATTCAATGAAGACATAGTGATATATAGTGCAATCAATAACGTACTTCAACACTATTGACATCACAATGGTTCTTTGACATAACCTTGCATTTGGACACATGATCAGCTGACATGAGAGTTTGTATGAAATTTATTTGAGCTCTTCTTTCTTTCGGTTAGAAGTAGAATTTTCGATATAATTTAGTTAGTGATTTCGACAACATGAAGTTTGAACTGGAAAATTCAGTTTAGCAGTCGAAAATCAAACCAACACATTACCAACAAGATTTTTTTTGTCAATCTTACAAACAATTACAGTGACGGAGGGAGGTGGAGTCCGCCATGTCTGGAGTACCTCTACTCTCCCATTGCAAATTCACTTCCATCCTTAGGGTTTGAATTTTGTTCTCAACCCTGGTTCTAATATCAGTCCTACATTTTTCAATTCCTGATTCTGTCACTACCAACAAAATTATATTGAAAAACTTTTCAAGTCAAGTGACAAGAGGATATTTATATATCACATTGTCAATAGTATTAAAAGAACAATCATTTGGCCAACTCTTGCAAATTAAATCACAAATAGCCAAATTAAATGGAAAAAAATTTAAATCAAACTCATGAATGAAACAAAAGTCCACAATTTTCAGGTGCACTTCATTTAGATTGGCCCTAAACCCTTTTAAATCTTGTTCACAAAACTTTAATGAAAGCTTATTGAGCATCCACAAGTGGTTCAATATCAGATAGTCATTTAATGTGGGACAAGAAATGTTGGCGCCAAATTTTTGGTAGTTCGATTGCTTTCATGTATATGATGTTAGAACCTATATTTAATGCGTTAAACTAAATGGGTACATTTGATGTCATGCCTTTGTATGAATAGTGCCTTTCAATTATTCTCTGTTTATTCCAATATTCTGCCAGGAATTGCTAGCTTCTTTCATTGTCCAAGCACCTCTTGTACTGTCACTCCATCATAATATTCGTTGAATTTTGCTACATGTATCACTCCACATTTTATTTTGTTTATTTGTTTTAAAAATATTACAAAAGAAAAATGGCACTAAGTATTTTTATCATTTGTTTGTTCTAATTGATATGGAATGAATTTCACCACAAAGCTTTGACACATGTACAAGCTGCAGTACTTCTAACAAACCACACAACTTACAATGCAGGAATACAATGGCAAAGGCAGGTGGAGTTGGTCGGGGTCGACTGACCCTAGCCTTATGTTTAGAGGTGTAAAAATTGAACCAAAATTGGTAAATCGGACCGGAACAGAACCAGAATCGTGAACTACACAGTAAAAATCACTGGTTCATGGTATGGTTCCGATTCAAAGGTGTTAAGAACCGTGGAATCGGCGGTTAAGCCAGCGGTTCAATCCTTATAAACCAATAGTTTTAACCCAAATCAATGGTTTAAAATCTTCCAAAACCAGTATTTTAACCAAAACTAGTGATTCAACTTTCTAAAACCATATTTTAACCTCTTAAACCAATGGTTTTAACCCTTTTAGGCCATCATTTTTAACCAAAATCAGAGGTTTAACCTTCCTAACCTCGGTTTTAACATTAGTTAAAAAAATTTTAAAAAAGATTCAAATCGAACCGAACCATAACCAAAACCATCGGTCGAATCGTTATAAACCAGAACCTGACCGGAACTGAAACCAGAACAGAACCGCCCAGAATCGCCCATGAGCAGTTTGGTTCCAGGAACTGAAACCGCCGGTTCACAAACCGGCAACACGTCTAGGCTATGCCTCCACTGCAACTCACCTCCACCATTGGAGTTTGGGCTTCGTTTCCAATCATGCAGCACTAATCCCACCTCCTTTGTTTCTTAACTTCACCACTGCTCCAATAGGGAGATTCACCCCGCTACTACACAATGATGACTCGCCTCATCCCTTTGTTAGGGCACCTGAGCTTACTACATCTTCTAAAAGAACAATCCATAGGACCCATTGCACCAATCAAATGGTTGACACATAACATTTTTCTCTCTTCACTTATCCTAACTTGCTTTTTAAATCTCTCTTTCCTTTTATCTTCTCTACATCTCTCACCAAAATTCTGACTTAGGCACTTACTGAAAAAAAAAAAGACAGCCATCGGATTGAGTCTTTAAATAGCTCTTACATTCCCCTCTAACCTCTTCTGTTATGCAGGTCTTCTCATCAAGCCCATGGCATTATAGCATTCTCCCATTCTTATCCATAATTATTAAATTAACATTTGGTATTGACATGAAAAAAGAACTAATAACTGAGATGATGATTTTATGATATTAATAATAACTAATCAATTGATATTCCTTGAGAATAAAGATAATGTTATGTAAACTGAGAGTTATAAATGGTGGCAAAGCATTTATAACTTTTCATTATAATAGAATTAACTTAGTGTAACTTTTCATTATAATAGAATTAACTTAGTGTATTATTAAGAAATTCGATTATAATTATGAGTCAAATATTAAAAACAACAATAAATTGTTTCAATGAGATTAGAGGCACTAATTATATAGGACTACATAAAGTAGTTTTTATTATTCTTAAGTCTGATTATAGGGATTAGTAATAGATGTTTGCAAATCTCTATACAAGACAGACAAGGAAACTCAAAGTGCTGTTTTGTAACATTCTACAAAATAATATATTGCAAACACACTCGTGCCATCTTGGAAATATAACCCAACAGTAAAGGAGCATAGGATCTCTCTGGTCAATAAAAATCACTCTATGCTAACAACACAAATAAGACATTATTTTATTTATTTTTTGAAAAAATCTGCATTGTTTAACAAAAATTCTCAATTTTGATACATGTTCACATTGCAGTGGAAATATAGAAAAATCCTTATAGTGTTTCCCCCACACCATGTTCTCATTGTACTGAATTAGGGTTAGATGTTGGATTTGTTTGGAGATGAGTGAGAGTTGTTTTTGTTATCCCTAAAATAATTCTAGATATGCTATAGCAATGTTTAGAACCTAGATATGCTTTGACCCTGGTGAACCACATTTTGTGTGCATGTACGTATGTATTTGCATTAAGTTTGCCTTTGCATTGCTTACACCAAAGTCACAACTGGCTGCCTACTTATTACGGTTTTCATATTGCAGTACTTTGGTAGGATAACTTTTCTTTTCTTTGCTTTCTTTTTTAACACGTTATAATTTTGAACATAGTTTTCTCCTCTCTTGGTATCATAGTCTCAACTATGAGAAAGCATTTTGGGTGGTGAAGTCTTTTTCCCCCCTATTCTATTAAGTTAATATTTTGGTAGTTTGGTTATTAATAAAAAAAATTTGGCCTATCAAAGAAAAAAAGAGAAATTTTCGAATAGTTAACATAAAATAAAGTTTTTTCAGATAATATTGGGTTGTTCCATTCTTATTAATTTTTTTTGTAGGAAAAATATTTTTTTTATTCTAAATGCATGTCTCGACTCATATACCAAATAATTAAATAAGTGATGGATAGGACAATGTTCTCACCGTTGGAGCATGTTCTCACTCATGTTCACCCTCTTTTTTTTTTTTTTACTTATGTTCACACTCTTTATTTGTGTAGTGCATGAATAAGGACATACTTTAAGTGTGGACAAATATTTTCATTTTTTTTTAAAGTAATATTTTTGAACTGCATTCAAAATACATTAGATTAATGAGAGAAAATGAGTCATTTGCATCATCTGTGGATGAATTAAATTAATTTCAGAGCCCGAATCTAAAGCAAAGAAATACAATATTCTCAGTGATAGCAAAAGTTAACAATATATCTAAATCCAAATTTGTAGGTTTCATAATGATGTTGTATAGCACTACAACAATAAGACACAACTAGTAGGAATTGGTATTCATGAAACAAATCCATACCATAGAAATGGGTTAAAGTTAAGGTTAACATAAAATTGGTGGGATAAATGATATGTGGGACATGTCTGGGGTTAAATTCTTCAGATTTTTGGGACATTGCACATGCAAAAAACATTAGTAGGGGCCAAATACCTCCACACTTTGTTTTGCTTTATGAAAAGCACAAAGTTGGGATTTATTTTCACAACTTTGAATTTGATGTGTTATCAACATCTTAGGTAATTAACAAGTGAAGGTGAGTACCAATAAGTTTCACTAGTTGCCATGCTAGTCCTAGTTAAATTTCATTTGTGGAAAGGACATGTTCAAATTCTAAAACGAAAACATTATTTATACTTTAATTTTCGAGGTTGTCATTTACTCTTTGTATAACAAAAACACATAAAAAGTTCAAACATTTACATATTAATAAAAAACTATTAAAAGCAGTTTCAAAATTTAAAAATAGAATTTTAAATCACTCCAATAATAATTTATGATTAAGTTTACACGAAAAAGGTGTTAGTATAATTGTGTACAACGTCTTGCGATGTTTGCATTTTTATCTCAATGTTTAAAACACAACAATACATACATAATACTTTTCAATCTTTTGCGAATCTATTACTAAAGTGATTAATGTATGCATTGTATTCGTGGGTAACCTTTATACGAGAATTTGAACCTTTGTTTTTCAATGGGTTAAAATTTTCAAATCTGACTCGGGCATGAGACTCACAAATCTCCTTTTGACAAAATCTTCAATTTGTTTAATAAGATGTACATGAAAAAGAGAGAAAAAAACAAAGAGAAGTAAAAAACGCGTGTGGAATTGTCTCTCTAAATATATGCTTGTCAATTAGCTTTGTGTTTGCTAGTATTTATGTCGCAATGTACTTTCGTTTTGTAGAGGACACTATAGCATTTGCTTCTTTTACTGCAGATATATATAGGCCATATATATCAGTTGGGTCTACAACTTTTAATGCACACTAAGGAAAACTTTATAGTTCAAAAGAAAAAACAAAAACACTAAGCAAAACTTTAAATGGTTGGAAGTAGAAGTACGGATGTTTTTACTCTTTCTTCTATCAATTATTATTTGAAACTTGTATTTATTTGCTTGTGTTAAAGGCAGAATTGTAATAACCTCACGATTTAGTTAACACTAAATAATATGTTTCTAGAGAGAGATGGAGTCAGTTTTTGACGGAGAAAAAACTTTGAGCTAGAATTTAGTACCTGACAATGTTATCATAACCCGATAGGCCATCGAACTGGAGAGGAGATTGGTTCACTAGTTCATTGATTCAACTGATGGTTCACTGGTCGAACCACAAAAAGAAAAAAAAATATAAAACAATATATTTATATATTAAAAAATTCTATAAATTAAACAAATATTAAAGATTAAGTAATTAAGTTGTTCAATTCATAAATATAATATAAATTATGTATTTGATTTCAAATTTACATAATTAAGCACAAAAGTTTAATTTTCAATTTTTAAAATATGAGAACCAGTTTTCAAAAACTGGTTGATTCATCGATTTAGTGGTTGAACTAACCAGCTCGCCGATTTATAATTGGTTTGATTGCAAATCGATTCAATAGCATGAATCGGACTAGTTCACCGACCAATTTGATTGGCCAATCCAGTCCGATTCTGATAACACTGGTACCAAGAGCTTTTATTTGTACATAATATGAGATGCGAGATAAGAATTGTGATTTTTTTTTCCGACATAGAATTCGGTACCATGAATTGCTCAAGATGAATTTAACTTTTCGTGTCTGGTAAAAAAAAGAAGAATGTATATATATATATATATATATATATATACCCCTATTTGCATAAATTAAGTAGAACACTTTAAACCTTGCAAAAATCGTATCAGAATCAGAAAATGATAAAAGCATAATGCACCATAATGAATTAACTTTTTGATGCATCATTTTTCATCAGATAAATTGATCGATCGACCATATATATGCTCATATCCATTGAAAAGACAAAAGGCACACTGATATAGACTTGAGTTTGCATGCCACTGGGTTGCACTTTAACATCCTCATGTAATAATCTTGCGGTTAATGTCTGATTTACTGGTGCACTTAAACAAATTTAAAAAAACTTTTTGATAGATAAAAAATTGTTTTCGATAGATACAAATTTAAAAAAATTAAGGTGGTAGATTTTAATTTTTCCCTAGAAGATTGTCCTATAGTAAGAAACAATTTGTCGAAGACCGATTCTCTTACGGTCAAAATTATCTCAGAACCACCGCAACAGTGGACTGAAAACCACCAATCTCTGATTTGGGATGTTCAGCAGAGCAATTTCATCATTCGCATACTACTAGGGAGAAAAATCACTCGGTTCAGTAACAATAAAAATTGCGCCACTCGCTCGTGGGTCAGCCGGACTGAACGCATAAGTTTGTGGTGTGACTTAGGCGTGTGGTTAGCTTAATTGAGTTGGTATTTAAATGGAGTGGTCGTTTTTTTATAAAAGAATTGATTTTAAATAAACTTAGGGATTATTGACGAAATATTAGTTCAATAATTAACATATTGGTGTAGGTAGACTTTATTTTGTTAAAGTATAAGGTCCAGTAAAAAAAATATTTATTATAAAAAAATCACCAATATTCTAATGATTCTCTAACATTTGAAATATATATATATATATATATATATATTGGATATGCAAATATAAGTGAAGAAGAATAGAAAAAAATTCCATACCAAAGGGTTGTGAGGAAAGTGAATTGTTACGACGCGACATAAGCATACGACTGTTTTTAAGAAACATTTGACAGTTAACGGCTTTCTACAAAATGCAAAAATTTAAGTTTGGATTACTTAAATAAATAGGTTCTCATATTTATAAACATTTATATCCATATGTATTTATATAATGTGGGATTAGACAGCTGTTGCACAACAGATAGCTTGACTTGTTAGCTTCAACTTCACAGTAGGACGTCGCAAAGCCTTCCAACTATGATGTTTAGGATATCTCTCGTGTTTTGTCAGTGTGGGATTCTCTTAAACTCAGCGTCTTCCTCTCAATTGCTGAGGTTTGCCCCATTGTCGCCATTAGTTGAGGTTTGCTCCATCACCAATTCAAGTTTACACGCAGAGTGATTCTAATACCATAATTGTCACAACTCAGCATAAGTACACGATTATCTTTAAACAACATCTGATAATTAATAGGCTTCTAACCAAAAAATCGAAAAGCTTAAGTTTGATTTATTTAAGTAATCTGGTTCTTATATTTATAAATTTTTTTATCCATATACATTTATACAATGTAGGATTAGACAACTGATGCACAATAAATAGTTTGACCAACTAGTTTTAGCTGCATGTTTAGGCAAGCTGTTGTATGAATTTTAGGTAAAATATAATTGATAAAACTCATAATTCAATATTTTAAAATTATAGATAAGATACCGTGTTAAGTTTATCGAAAATAACAAGTGATTCTTGTTTGATGAGCTAATCAAAAAATGATTATATAAATTAAAAATATAATGTGAAAAATATTAATCTAACTTATAAAAAATATTGATCTCAAAAATAAGAATATATATAAATGCAGTTAAAAAAATAAATGAATATATATAGGGAGAAAGCATAGAGAGTGGTGTAAACATAAGAGCAGGGAGCGGAGAAGGAGAAGTGGGGAAAGAGCCAATCGGTTGGGCTCACACACAAAGGCCAAGCCGACCAGTGTACGCATACCAATGGAGATGTTGGGCTACGTCGAACCTGCTTGCATCTTGCTTCTTGCTTCCTGTCTCTGCTTTGTCTCTCTTCAAAAATTTTATTTCATTTTTTAACCACTTATTCTTTGTCACATTCTTAATTGGGATGGGAGCCAACCCTCCAATCCATATGAATCTGACATGCTTCCTCACCCTAAACAATTACTAAAACATTTCCTAAAGAATTACTAAACTTTTCCTCGTATCACTTTACTGCTCATAAATTAGTAACTAAAACTTGACAGTACAATATCAACAGTGGATTGTAGTTTTTTTATGTCATTTATTTGCTGCCACTAGAATCGGATTCGTGATTCTTTAACACTAAACTTAATTTTAGTACTAATGAGATAATGAGTTGTAGTTAGCATGTAGACATTGCAGAATTATCTGTTAAAAAGGTATAATTCAAAAGTTTGAAAAAGGAAAAACCGTTAAAAAATATTAACGTTAAACATTCTCTATAGAAAAATAAAAAAAAAAACTTGAGAGTACCATTATTTCTTGGAAGTAAAAATTAATTGTATAAATTTAAAAATAAAGAAAATAATCTTTTTAAATTACAATTTACTAAGTACCATTTCTTCATTCTTCATCAAATAAACTTGTCAATTATAAGTTTTACTTTATAAACGAATTCAATAACTTTAAAATTTACGACAAAGTTTGATTGCAGAAAATAAGAGAGATTGTTATTCAACTATATCAAGATTTGGAATTTTTTTGTAATTATTTTTCTAGGAAGTTATTTTGTGTAGCGATTAGATATGAGTATTGTTTTTCGTAGACTGCCCAATTATCTGCATAGTAGTGATCATCACCTAAATTTTGAGAGTGCTAAAGATTGACTACATATGTATACTTTTAATTATTATGGTTTTTTTAACTTGTAGTTATTATTTTTTTTAAATATGTAGCTATTAAATTTTTTAAAGGGTCATTGAGCTGGTTTATGGTACGGGAGAGATAGAGTTTGAGAAGTACAAAAACAGTGATGATTCAAGTTTGATGTTGTATTTTAATTTCGGCCATTAAATTTGCCTTGTCACTTAATGAAACCATTACTGACTTATTTTCAATTTTTGTTTTTCTGTGTTTTCTTACATAGTTGATGTGGGCATGTGGCATGTCATCCGGTGGTTGAGATGAAATGCAACTCTAAAATTCAATCCTTACTATTCTGCACCACTGAGATTCTAACTCTTTTATACAATAACCGAAATCAAGTCTATTGTTGAAACACTTTTATCTCTTCAGACGTATTTTTTAAGACAAAATTATGCGGTTCAAAATTAAGAACGTGCAACTAAGAATTATTGTTATATCATGATTCTCACATTAATGTATGTGAGAACCGTGAACAATTACTTATAAGCGTTGTCCTCTTTTAACTAATTAAAGCTTGATTTGGCTAAATAAAAGAGCTAATTATGTCAGATGACAGTATAAATTCTTTGATTTTGATAGATAAAAATACATGTTTCTTAATTAGTAGAATGCCAATTTTTTTAATGTTCAATTTTTTAAATACCATAATCTTCATTTTTTAGTTAAAAAATACCACATTCAGTCAAATAAAACTCAATTTTTCGTTTCATTTTATCATTTTTTTCTCTCTCATCATTTCTCTCTCTTCTCCTCTCCCACACTCTCCTTTGTCTCTCCTCCCCTCCTCTGTTAATCTCTCATCTCTCTTGAAACCCTAGCAACTCCATCCCAAAACCCTAGCTTAGCCTCGCCGTCGCCCTTCACCTACTACTTTGTCGGCCCCTCCTTCTCCTCCTTTCTTCGCCACTCACTCTAGCTCAGCATGTCGCCTCCTCTCTTCGACGCTTCTCTCTTCACGTCATCTCGGTCGTCGTCCTCTCGTCGACACTTCTCTCTTCGTATCTCGGCTCGCCTTCGCCCATCCTTTCTTCGCCGATCTGCCTTTGTTGTGGGGAAGATCAATGGCGTCTGCCCCTCTGTCTCAGTCTCTCTCTTCCTGATTTGTCTTTGTCAACCCGAACAATGGAGGAGGGAATGGTGGTGATGGGCGGCGGCTAGGGTTCTAAACCCTAGCTGCTACCTCTTTTATATTTTTCTTAAATTTAAAAAAATATCCTTATTGTTAAAAAAATTAGAAAAAAATATTTTATTATTGTTTAAAATGAGAAACTACTTTAATTATGTTTGTTTAGTTTTTTTTACAGGCTTTGGTTGATTTTTTTTAATTATGTTGACTTTTTGCAAAGATGAATACATTTAGAGATATGTGGATACATTGGGAGACATTTGGACATTATAAAAGAATACAAAAAAATAAAATTTGGATACATTTGGATACTATAAAAAATTATATAAAAATTAAGATTTGGATGCATTTTGGAGACTATCAAAAAAATTGTAATTTGGAGGCATTTAATTTTAAAAAATATTATATAAAAAATTTACTAAAACGAATTTTATATAAAAAAATTGTGGATAAATATGGATATATTTGGAGATCACCAGATACATTATAATAGATCAAATTTTTTCTCTCTTGGAATTTATCTGTTTCTCAAGAAAATCAATTTCTCGGAAAAATATCGCGATTTTTTCAGAAAATGGCATTTGTCCAATTTAATTTGTCTTATGTGGCTTTTTTCATATTTGAAAACTTATATAGCATTTATTAAAATCTAAATTTTAATTTGATATAGATGTTAAATTTTCTCTAAATAAAATCTATCTGAAAATTTGTCCACCATTCTGAGGACATGAACGCTCGAAAACATAACCAAAAAAGGTTACAGTGAAGCAAATATTGGGCAGTTTAGTCAAAGTGAGGGAAAAGGCGAAGCTAATGAAAGTTAACCGCAATTTACCTAATACAAACCAGATATTTTTTTTGGCTGAACTAATAGAAACTATTTGAAAAGTTAAAACGGTCGGTAAGGGTATATTTCATTGATTCCATTCATATTATTAACTTAATTTTTGGTCATAAAGTTATTAACCTAATTTAGATTCTTCCTCTCTTAAATAATCATATATAATTAAATTATTCAATACCCTTCCCCACACCCCTAATTACCCTCTCTCTCTCTCCCTCCCTCTCCCTCCATTGCCTTTACTATCTCTTCAGTACCTCTTTCCACTCTCCACCATCCATACAAAACCAACACTCTCTCTTCAGTCACATTTTACTCTCCCTCCCTCTCCCTTTCTCTCTCTCTCTCTCTCTCTCTCTATAAAAGAACACCCACCAAGCTTAACTATCCCTCTCTCTTTCACTTCTTCACTTCATTTCTTCCATGGCTGATCCTTTCTCTAACAACATCTTCACTGGTTGGTTCAAGTTTAATAACTCTCTTCACCACCACCACTACCCTTCTCCACCTCCAAACCCACCACCACACCATCCCCATCTTCCCTACACCACCACCTTCTACTCTCTCAACCCACAAAACCACCACCACACCACCAACTACTTTCAACCTCAACCAACACCACATCCTCCTTCTCCTCCTCTTAGAGAAGCCCTACCCCTTTTAACCCTAAGCCCAATAAGACACAACCAACATCAAGATCATGAAGAAGACTGCTTTTTGGAGCATAGTTGCACTCAAATGGAAGTGGAAACCAAGAACTACCATCTTGATCAAAGAAGCTTAGTGTTTTGTAGTAATGATCATATAGAAGAAGTAGAAGAGAGTAGTAGTAACAGTACTGGGGCAGCATCTGTGACTGTTGCACTGCATATAGGGCTACCAAGTCCAAGTGAAGCAGAGATGGCTTCAGTGATGATGTCTTCTTCAACTGCCAATACAAACACTAACTGTAACTCGTCAGAGAAAGATGGAGATGGCGATGAAGATGATTGTGGTGGTGGTGGTTACCCAGTTAGTAGGCTTAATAAGGGTCAGTATTGGATCCCTACTCCTTCTCAGATTCTCATTGGACCTACTCAATTTTCTTGTCCTGTTTGCTTCAAGACCTTCAATAGATACAATAACATGCAGGTCAGTTAAGCCTTAATTTCTTTTGAATTCTGTTTTTTCATTAATTACTACATGTAATTGGCTTCTGTGTGAAGAGAAATCAAGCATTGTTTTGTTTTTGCAGATTTGAATTTAACCTTTTTAGGTTTTTGATGGCATGAATCTTGATTTATTTAATTGGTGCTTTACTATGTCTATATGCATTAGTGTTTGTTTCTTCTTAATTTGGTTCTTGGAAATCTTTTCTTTTTAGCAATCAATGTGACTTTTTTTTTTTTTGCATGGGTTTTGGATGTGGAAAGTAGAAATCTTTCTGATCTAACTGGGACTGAGTCATTACTTTCCTTTCTGTGATTTGAACTACTCAAGAAATGTTCCTAATCATGTTTTGTGTATACTTTGAAGTTTGTGCTTCAATACATTTGGCAAGTTCTGAAAATTTGACAGTTTCTTTTACTTTGATCAGGGCATGGAGATGATCTTAATTACAAAATCCAATTTAATTTCCACTTGACAACCTTTGCAAAACAAATGGAATTTTTTATCATGAAAATCTCTTTTTTTTATTGATTTTTTTTCCTGGTAATTTCCCATCCTAAATCCAAGAAATATGCAAATTCTTCTGTTTATTCTTCCACTTCTGTTTTGCATTTGAAAGCAAACCAAGAAAGAATTTATTCTTTGATTCTTTCACTGGCTATCAATGACCATTTACTAATTTCAATGTTTTAATCTTTCACATATATTGATTTTTTAGTTATTTTCTTATTACTGTCCAAAAAAAAAATGAAACACAATTTGCCTCAGGAACTCTTGTTTCAATGATGTACCTTCTTTAGTTGGTAGCGAGAAACAGAAATTTTCTCTAACGCCATAATCACCAAAGTTGAAGCACAGTAAACGCAAAAAATTTACTTTAGAAGCGGTTTATAGATAGATTAAGATTTTATGATTACCACTAAATCCTGCTTTTAACATACATGATAAGGACTAAATGCTTCCTAGTTAATACCTTTAGTTTAGTGTGATTAGATAGCACTTTTTGCTATTTTGTTCTTTTTCTTGTTTTGGTTTTTGTTGCCTGCCTCTCCTTCGTAATTATAATTTTTTCACAAAGAATTATAATTAATGAGTCTATTTTTTTTTTCAATCAATGTACTAAACTAAATAATTGTAGATGCATATGTGGGGGCATGGATCTCAATACAGAAAAGGACCTGAGTCTCTAAGAGGAACACAACCAACAGGAATGTTAAGGCTTCCATGTTACTGTTGTTCTCCAGGATGCAGAAACAACATTGACCATCCAAGAGCAAAGCCATTAAAAGACTTTAGAACACTTCAAACACATTACAAGAGAAAGCATGGAACCAAGCCCTTTATGTGTAGGAAATGTGGGAAGGCATTTGCTGTTAGAGGAGACTGGAGAACCCATGAGAAGAATTGTGGTAAGCTTTGGTATTGCATTTGTGGGTCTGATTTTAAGCATAAAAGATCACTTAAGGACCACATTAAGGCTTTTGGGAATGGACATGCTGCTTATGGGATTGATGGGTTTGAAGAAGATGAACCTGCATCTGAAGTTGAACAAGATAATGAGTCCATGCAGTGAAACCATAATTACCAAGATAGTTGCTATATAGATGTATAGCTTTATTTGGAGAAATTAGAACCATATAATTTTAAATCTTGCTTCGGATGGGCACAAGCTTGTTCTTTTTCCTCTCAACTTTTCTTTCTTTCTTTATTGGTTAGCGTTGTAGGATCCTATAAACATGCACATCATTTTGTGGTCAATTGTTAACTTCCTGTCATTAGTCCAACTTCTACTTTCAATTCATGTTGTTGTTCTTTTAATTATTAGTTCTTACGATTCTAGCTATCAATATTTGTAAAAATATCAATATATTAGTGCACAATTAATGCACAATGCTAATTATAAAAGAAAATTCTAATACATAGGAATATAACGTGGGATTAACTGGGATTGAAAATTTTAGCATTGCTATATATGACATTAGAACTGATCTTCTCTTGTCCAGTAAAATGCAGCATTGATGTTTTTCAGTCAGCATTACTATGCAAAATGTGTTATTCAGCATATGCTAATCAGGAAAAATATTTCTATGTTATGATCATATTAATCAGTATATTTAATGGCTGCTTATATTGAAAAGAACATACAATTTTCAATATGTTTAGTGATTTTTAATTTTCATTGGAAGCTAAAGTAAGAAAACGAACATCTTAAAATTATTTACATAAAGTGTTTAAGAAATTATAGGAAGTAAACAACTGAAGTCACTGCCAATATATATGCATAAGATTGTAATACACTACTGTCTGCATGTCTTGGTATTATTCAACAAGCTTCAGTGAAGTGATAAATTAGATAGGCAAGATATATATATATAATTTAGAAATAAACTATAGAATAGTTCGTTTTCTGCATATATAACCAATATAAACAAATTTGTTATTATTACAAATTTCAGTTGTCTTTTTTCCCTATTAATATAGATTATAAGTCTTACAAATGGAGAAATTTATCCCCAAAATTCTTAAATTTTTTTGAAATATTTCTATCTCCACCTATTTTATATCTTAGACCAAAGACCTCATAATCTTATCTTTAAGAATAGATACTTACCAAGTGAAGTACCTCTTTTCAACACTTGTAGTATAATTAATTAATTAAATGATAGATCATGTTTATATGGTTGGCAAGACAAATAAGAAATCATTTTTGTATCATTGTTTTTTGTTGGTTCATATGTTTTATGTCTTCTTATTTTATTTGTAATGTTTTATTATTGTTATATAAAATAGGGCAATACCTCACAAATTTATTAATCAACCGTCGCTTATGACGGAAGAATATTATCGTTACAAAAAAAGCAAAACTCCAGAATAACCTAAAGAAGAACAAGAAAAAAAAAGACCAAACACCTAAACAAAATAGAACCGGAAAGAACAACAAAGAAAACACAAATTACAAAAGAGCAAACCTGATATAGCAGACACCACTAGCGTCGTCCTCCACCAACTATCTAACGGATGCAAGTGCTTCATCCAGCACGTAAGTACCACTAGGCAGACTAAAAGCATGGTTGGACAGCCAGTCGGCCACTGAATTACATTCCCGGAACACATGATTTAGCGACACATGCCAATTCTGATTCATCAATTTCCGGATAGCTAAAGTTAGCAAGCTATACTGGTTTGGCATAGGTATCTCCTGCTTAAACATTTGTACTACCAGTAAGCTGTCTGTTTCAGCCCGAACCTGCCTCCAATTATTATTCTAGTAAATTTTAAGGCTAATGTATAAACCCTACAATTCTGCCATCATAATTGAGCACCGTCCAATATTCATGGCATATCCCACAATTTATTATTGTTAATCAACAGGTAATTAGGGTTACCAAAAAATTTCACATTTTATAGTGGTTTTCATAAAATGATATTTAACATAAAACGAATTAATTCGTCTTTATTTTTGCTACTATTACCATCATTTTATCATGAACTAATTACTTGCTTAAAAATTGATAGGTGACATCCAAACTAATTAAACACAAATTGGGTCATTGAATCATAAGTTGCTTTAATATTATATTATAAAATAATAAAGTAATTGACCTAAAAGTTTAAGCTGTTGTGAGACTCAGAAAATCCCTTACACCTATCGGCAATCTACTTTGTTCATATGAATTTGCCCAAAGCAAATAACGAATAGACAGTGCGAAACTGATAGATATATAGGACGATGGTGAAGAATGTGGTGGCAGTGGATGAACAAAGAAAGACAGAGAGAGTATAATATGTAGTTGAGATAGGCGTTTCAAATGCTGCAAATGAATCAGCTTTTTGTGGGGTGCATTCATGTATTTATGCCTCCCTCCTTTCCTTTTCTTTTGCTTTGGTTAGTGGACAGATGTGCTTATTGATGGATGGAACATATACCATTTAAGATTCACTATTTGCTTGGAAAATTCAAACCAAATCATTAGCTTTTCTCAGTGAATGTGTCTCTATATTTATAACTTCATTGAAATATATTAAAGGCATATATGAGTCGTAAAATTAGTGCTTTTTATAGCTCTCCATTGGTAAGAATCGAGCAGGATTGGGAAGAAATTCGTTTATTTGATGTGATTAATTTGTGAACGCAAGCAAGGGTGATTCCCTAATGCCTTTGTTTGTTTCCATGGACTATGTATTCATTTCATAGTCCCATTTCACAAAATTTTACGGATCGTATCACGTTAGCACAAATTTCTTTTAATTCAATATTTAATTTAAAGAAATACACGATTAAGCTTATTTGAACTATTCTCATTTTTTTTGAATTCATATTTTTTTTAATAATAACATTAAATAGACATGGTAATTCGAACTACTCGAAGAATTACCAACCGATTCGGAGAACAAGTCAATAATATTTATGGAAAACGTGTTGTAAAATTCCCATAGACTTGCCCACATGTACCTAGCTAGCTATATGAGTACAATCCGACCTTGTCGTGGCCCGTCGATCAGATAAGTCATTTAAGTTTACGTTTTTAAACGAAAACAATCCTTTCTTTTTTTCAAATTATGTAAGAGTTTAAGTACTTTTATTTATACTAATTTTATAAATATGTGCGCTACACTTTATAAATATTTAAAACATAAAAACTATGATGTTAATAATTAAATTAGTTTTAAAAAATTAAAATTAATTAATATAAATAATACTAACTTTATTGTCCATTAAAATAATTTTTAAACTTTTTTACTGTTATTGTTAGTGGAATAATGTCCTATTATCTTAATTGGAATAATCAAAATTTGTATGCACTATTTTTTTCTGAGACTTAAAATTTTTCAATACACTTAAATTATAAGTACGAAATATTTTTAATAATAACTTCTGACAATTTGAAACCTACATTTATAACATTGAAATATAAATCCTAAATATAGTAAATATTTAAAAAAAAATAAAAATTGCGATGGTTCATATTAAAAAAATGTAAATTTTGATAATGTAAGAAATTATATATATGTGCAATGGGTGTGATTGGACCATCCAGCATTATGTCATCGTGGCTCTAGACCATCAAAACTGCGTCACTCCTAACCCAAATCACTGAGCCATTTTGATCTATAGACCACCCTTGATAGACTATACCAATACAAACTAAAACAAACTAACTAAAATATTTATATACATAAGAACAAAATTAATACTCTTGAAAATCTTAATAGAGAAAAACCTATCAGTTGAACTCACTTGGCATTGTCGGTAGCCTTTTACTGGCAGCATGCACCACCCTCCTTTTCCCAATTCTTTGCTTTAGTTTTTCAATAAACTTGTATATAATAAGTCCTAAATTAAATAATAAATATATATCTTAGATATGATTAGATAGCGCCCTCTTTGATGTCGTCGTCACAACCTCCATTGGTAGATTAATTGTAACTCACGGTCTCTAAAGTCATCTCGCAGGACGTTTGTTCAACGTTTTTATTATTATTTTATTAAAGTCTCCAGTTTCTAACCCCTCAATTTTTTCATTCGTAACCCAGAGGCTATTTTAAGAGTCTCACGGGACGCCTACTCAGTTTTTTACTAAACACAATTTTATTTTAATTCCGTTAGAGTAAATCTGACATTTGGATCAAAACGATCCAACGGTCAGATTTTGATTTTTTTAAAAAAGGATTGATTTGTTAGGCGCGGGGCCAACTGACAATGCGGGAGGACGAGCTACCAGACCGGGAGGTGTTTGGGCTAGGAACGGGGATAACCTTATAATGCTGCTCACTTCGCGGCTAGGATCTCGTATTGGGATCCTAGTAGTTGACATGGGGACGCGTTACTGCGTCCCCATGTTGTAACCCGTCCTCCTGCGGGAAGACGAGCTATATGTGTCAGTGGGTCCCACGCCTGATATGCACATGCTTTTTTTAAAAAAAATCTGACCGTTGGATCGTTTTGATCAAACGGTCAGATTTACTTCAACAAAATTAAAATAAATTATGTTTAGTGGAAAGTTGAGTAAGTGTCATGTAGGACTCTTAAAGTAGCTCATGTGTTACAGATAAAAAAGTTGAGGGGTTAAGAACTGGGAACTTTAATAAAATAACAATAAAAATGCTGAGCAGGCGTTCCGCGGGACGACTTCAGGTGTCATGGGTTACGAGTAGCCTAACCTCCTTTATCTAGGGCATGAATCGACATTCCTACGACTGATGTCTTCTGTCATTCTTTGCCTCGTCATATAATCATTTTCAAAGCATGTGCAACGATCACCCTAAATATAGAGAGTCAGATATATTATTTTATTTTTATTTGTATATTAATTTTTTTTTAAATTTGTGTATTAGAGAGAAAAAAAATATTAAAAAAAAAATATTTTATTAATAAAGTAGATAAATAGTATTAATAAGTGAATAATAGTTTTTTAAATTTAGTGAAAATTATAAATTTATTAATATTAATTTTTAATTTATTAATAAAATATTAAAAAATATTAAATTATAATAAAAATAGAATTGTGTTCAAAATTTAATATAATTATTACAATATTTATTATATTTTAAAAAAAATAAAAAATATTGTTGTACATGCTCTCGCCACGTACTTTTGTGTGATGTTGTACTCGATGTTGTTTGGGATGCTGCTTTTAGTTATTTATTTTGTCTTAAATTATTTTTATTAGTATGTTAATTTGTCTTTTTCTAGTGAAAATTTCGGTCAATCTTCCTTGTTGGAAGCGTCGTGTATTCTTATAATTCAGTTTACTTGTTTCTGCATCATTGCGTTTTAGATTTTTGTGCGTGAAAATGATAATTTGTAACATTAATGGTTCCACTATTACCAATGTAGTTCAAATAGTTGCAATCAGCAAGTTAATTTTATTTTAGGTCTTCCTTATCAAAATTTGTATTCAAACCATTAATGATTAGTGAAATTCTACTTTGTTTAAAAAAAAAACAATTGTTATTAAAAAATTAGAAAAATATTTCCATTGCAATTGTGTGTACTAATCAAACAACGAAAAATATTTTCTCTTTTGTAAAATTCATTTGTCAAAAGGAAAATGTTTTCTGACAAAGAAATGAAGCCTAAATTGAGGAAAATATGTTTTCTGACAAAGAAATGAAGCCTAAGTAATAATGTAGGACTCGTTTGAATTAGCTGTAAGTGCAACGTTGCAGTGCATTTTTTAACCAAAATGCAATACAGCTACTAGTAACTCTAATTCAGAATTGTCAATGAAATGGTCCAAAAACGCACCATACCGCCGCTGGACGTTAACCCAAACGGGCTCTTATTTTTTTGATCCGTTTTTCACGTTGAGGGTTTAAGGGACGAATGTTCAAAAGAACAAACTCCATGTGGTAAATTGGAAAGAGGAAATGAATATGGTAATTGCTATTCTAGTACTTGGAGTGGGACGAAAAAAGGAGTATGGGCAAAGATATGAGGCTAACTACCGCAAACAACAGTGTGGAGCCCCAAGTAGGGCAAATTGGTAACACACACTGATGCCACCTACAGTGAATACACACCATCTTCTGCTACATTAACTGTAGATTGAAACGACTTATCAATCTCCAACTTTGACCATCTCTACCTGTCTCTCTCTGAAATTGAGCCTGCAATTCGCTCATAACATTTATTCACACACTGCAGTGCCTGGTTTTGAACAACATGCAACTATGGTGAATGTCTTTTGACAAGTCCCTTTCTCTTCTCTTTGAGTACAAAAAAACCCATGATGATGTGTGTTACTACTGAACATTGTCAGTTGAGGTTAGGTGGGGTTACTTATTCCATTGTACTTATTTTTTCCCCCAGATACTATCCCACATCAATTCTCATCTAGTTAATTTACAAACTCATCACAAATTGTTCGATCCAAAAAAAAAACACTCATCACAAATTCACTAGAATTACACCATTTATTTGTATTCAATTCTTTTTTTATTATTATTATGATGATGAACCAAATATCTCACAACTTGCTCCAACCCCACCACAGTTAGACTCTATTGATCCATCCTTCCAATTCATGACAAATTAAGATGGCAAAATATCGTGTTTTTAGTCTTTTCTTCCCAATTTTAGAAACTAACCATTTGATATATATGTAAAAATTAGATTGTAGGGTGTTTGTTTTAGATAAATTAGATAAAATAATTTTTTTTATAAATTGTATAATGAAAAATAAAGAAATTGTCACATCTTCTTAGAGTATAAATAATAATATGCAAAACTAATTTACTTAAAACAAACATTCTTATTATTAAAACCTATGAGTACTTATTAATAAGCTCTCATTTTGTTAATACTAACTATTGACAATTATTCACTAATTTATTTAAGATTTATAGTTGGAATTTTGAGATTGATATTTTTTTATAGATTCTAGTATGTACTGTAGTCGATTTCTAGTTTCTACATGATCGAGTTTTTTTTTTGGGTGTCGAAATATGATAGAGTAATTATATGTTGATTAGATGTTAATTTGAATATTTTAATTAAAGTGTATACGTTTATAAGAACCTTAATTAATTATGACACCATGCATGTACATGCAATGCAAGAAAGCACTGGTCCAACCATTATGCATGGGTCGTGCTGCAAAGTTATTTTGGCATCTCTCTTTTAAATAAAGAAAAAGGCAGAGAATGACCCTATCTAATTAACATTCATGAAGATGAATAAATTAATTATATTAGATACTAAATACTATTGTACAGAATTTTTACCTTTCCACAATTGATTAAAATCCCAATACGCCAATTCTCAAAATTATTTCTATAACATTATATATATTTAAAATCGTCTTTATCACATAATAATTCCATATAGCATGAACTATTATTGACCATGTCAAGGAGACCAAGAATCCTAAATTGAGAGAATAATATATATATTATAATTTTCTCCTTTGTATTCGTATCCCTACACAAAGGGGACAACTTTGTCTCCCCTGACTCGAATCACAAAAATTTTGTTCTGTATTTTATGAGTTCATACATATGTTTCTTTTTTGTTTTTAATATTTTCTTTCGATTATTAAACATTATCTGCATTCAAATAGTGCTGCTATGTGTTGCCAAGAGAGAATAAGACCAGTCAGTCTGCAATGTTTCTTCATAATTCGGAAATAACAAAAACTTGCATTTCGAATAGCCTCTACAAGCTTAAATTAGTACAATTATGTGAAAATCAAAGTTAAGGCAGAGCTTTTTGACCTAATTTCCACTTTTCTGCTACTTCTATACTACTCTTGTCTATGAGTTGGATATAATAGAATAAAATGAATAAATAATTCTTTTTTTTCTCGTTACCTAATGATGCTACAGAATTAAAAAAATGATTATTAATTTAAAAAACTAGCTTAATTTTTTTTTCTCTTGATCATTAATATAAAAAATGTAATAGAGAAATAGAAAATAAAGAAAAAAATACAGTGTTAATTTTACGTGCTTCGAAACAAATATATAGGGTTAATTGGGTGTATAGTATAGGAGCCCTTATAGGCTCTTATAGGTAAACATAAACATATAATGAAATATTGAAAATACGACTTTGTTGATTATCTCTATCATTCTCTTGCAATATGAGCATGGAATACAACAATACTCATCTTGTATTATCATAATTTTTTTATATAGTGACAACATTGAAAATGTTTTGAAGGGATGTAGACATGCAACAGAAAGAAAATCCTTATAATGATGTGTATACAAATAACAGAGAGAATATAGCTTAAAAACGAATGTGAATATTTACAACGTATAATTAACAAGATTTTGGGAATAAAAATGGATACTGCTATTGTGTTATTTATACTATTCTAAACTTTGAACGAAACCAACAAAAAAGAACATCAATCGAGAGTACATCAAACTACCAATATTTAAAAAAAAAAGTTTTAAAACTAGAATCATCATAAAAAATAACATTACCAAAATTGAATGACATAATTATCATTGACATCAAAAGGACTATAATGAGTAGTGATCTAACATATAGATTTGCAAAAGCATGAAGACAGATTGTTGGAATCGAGCTAGGTAGTTTAAGGATTGAATAGGTTTGTGTGTTGGTCCGATTAAGTCTCATCCACTCAACGGTAGAGAAACTGAATCGATAAGATTTTGAACTTTGGCCTGACATAATTAAATTCAAATCATTTTAGAGTTTGGAAAAGCTAGAATTGATATTAGGGTGTTACTCTTCTATTATGTAATTAAATTGAGCTCCTTGACACCCTAGTTAAAGATTTTTTTATAGAACGCAATTATAATTGCAGGTTTTTGGTGGTTTCACTAATTTTAAGGCAATTGCTTAGATATTTGTGATTTAAGTAAAAGCACATAAATTATATTCATAAATAGGTATGGTCTTAATAAAAAGCTAAAATTTCACTTTAGATAAGAAATGATCATTCCTAAAGGGAGACATGAAATCCATTCGAAGTATATAATTCATTCAAGCCACACAATAGGAGTGGCCGAATGGGTGCAAAGATGATGCATATGTCACTAGAACAAAAAGCTAAGATACCAAAACTTAATAAAAACACTTTGTTTTTCAGTGAAATCGTGACCATGCCAATCCCAGCATACAAAAATCCATAAAAACATTGAAATAATCATAAAAACAAATCATGGCCATGCCCTAATGTACCATAAATTAAGGATAGGATCTTTGAACACACACATATATGAACGAAAGTGTAAATATAGGAAATGAAGTATTTAAAGACGGCCTCAAAGTTTACGCGACAACTTTGTTTGATAGAGGCCCCAATGCACAAAAGAAAAAGGCAAAAGGCAAAAATAATCTTGACCCATAATCACACACCCTTTGAAAAGGAAGAAGAGAAGAAAAAATATTAAAATAAGAAATATAGTACAAAAATCAATCGTTTGGATTATATACATACCCATCTAGATATCTCTTTTTTTGTTCCGAAATCATGATTATTATTGAAATGTAAAATATAATGTATTCCATATTTGATCCACTTAATGTGCTAAAGTTACACTGCTTTTGTTGCTAGGAGGAGATTCTTAAAGTTGTGGGTTATTGGGTATCATGTACAGAGAATAATAATATTTTACAGGGAGAAAAACTTGATAGAGAAGAGAAGTAGAATACAAGGAAGGAAAGAAAGAGAGGCATTATATGATAAATCTAGGCCTTTTTCTGTCCTCTCAAGGTCCCTAAAAACGTCATGTTTGACGTTCAATATGGCCATCATATCATATATCAATCAGAGTATAAACCAAAAAATTCTTTTTGAAACGCTATTATTATGGTCTGAGACATGAATGTCATGATACATCAAGGAGTCTACTACTAGCAGAAGATCCAGCAACATATTGTAAAAAGAATAAAGCTTGAATGAAGTTTCTCGATAGGATTTTATCATTAATAATCAAAATCAACATATACGGGAAATGGTTTCAAAACAAAAGTTATACACACGCATAATATGCTAACCTTATGCAACTAGAACAACTTGACAATAGAAATAATTATACACTTAGTAGGAAAAAGAGAAGTCCACTTATATTCTTTGTATCAATGATTGATTCTTTTGAAAATATAATCTCATATCATAATTTTTAAAGATCTTTTAAATTTATATCTAATAGTTTGTACATTTTTAAAAATTGTCGTTAACTAATAGCATAACTGCTTAATGTGCTCGTATATTGATGATAGTTTTAAACTATAACATATTCTAAATACATATCGACAAGTTACTTATCTATGGTTTATAGAAAAAAAAGTAAATTCCATTTTTTTAAATTTCTACTTAAATTAATTAGATGACAAAATAAAGCAATTATCTAAACTAATTAACAAGCAATGAATGCATGATATCAATAGGTTGAAGAAGATTAAAGTTACGGAATTTCATCTAATAGAATCCCAAGTGTAATACAAATAATGAGTGGTTTGGAAATGAATGGTGATTTACTCCTATAATCGCCTAAGCCCTCCTCAAGCAATTCAAGCCGTGTTTCACCAACATAGACTAATTCTTTGTTTTGACCCATATTAAACAAATCTAATCAAGTCCTGAAGCAATCTTAAAGCGATCACACATAATTGGGATTATCTCTATCACCAATCATTCATGTCCTGAATTAATACTTTACTTATTGGTTCATCACACATACATTCTAAATTGGGTTTACGCTCATTACGGAAACATAATCAAGGGATCCTCTTGAAGTGGTTGTACTGATTCGCTTTTGGTCTAGAGTTGTCTCTGCGTGTCCACACTTTGTTGAACTGACTGATCTACACTCCACTCCCCACTCTAGACTTTGTCCTATTTGGAGAGGCATTAAGAAGTGTTGTGTCCCGGTTACTGAAGTTTGGTCTTTTCTTTTTGCTTCTAATCTTAATATGATTGTTAATAATGGAATCTTTGTGAAGTTTTGGCATCATATTTGTTTGGGTTAATCATCTTTAGCTGAATCTTTTCCAGCCTTGTTTCGCCTTTCTAATTGCAAAGGTGCTTCAGGTTTTCAGCTGCGTTCTGTTTCGAGAGATGATCTTTTGCAGTGGTCAAGTAATTCACCCTTTAAACACTAGAAACGGCTTAATGGCGTGATATTATTATCCATCTAATCATGTGTTAGTCCACAACACACCTTTGGATCTACTTTTTGCTAGTTTTTCATTAACGAGAATTATATAAATTTTTGCTTAAAACACAAAAATAAAAAATATATGTATATATAAATATTTAGCAAAATAACTTATCTAATAAAAGACCTCTTTTACCAGCTTCCCTAAAGGTTCCTTCCTACACTTAGCAAATAAAACGCATATTTGCATACAACGACAAACTCAAGATTATTTTCATCAAGAGGTTCTACTGAATGACGTCAAAATAATTAACAGTAATTTTAATGGCGAACGGATGGACAATAGAATAAATTAAGATTTAATTGTTTAATTTTTAAAATTTAGAAACTTAAAGATTATTATAATAAAATTATTATATATAAGATCTCATAATATAATGAAACTATATTTATAAGACCTGTCGGCGCGGAAAGTCATGAAACCTCGTGGACCCCTAGGTCTGTCCCTAGTCGCATAACATGATAGTAAAAAAAGTCGACACTAAAAGGTTAATTTAAAGAATAACTCAAGGATAGCAGTAACAGAAAGAAAGAAATAATTTAGGGATGGTGAAATTCTAATGCCTTGTAGATCAACATTTGCTCTTCTTTTTTTTTTCTGATAATTCAAAAAAATAATAGTATATTTAAGTTACTAAAAAATGATTTAACAGATACGAAAAGCCTACACTGTTCTAAATACTTTCGTATATTTAATGCAATGGCATAAATGAAGTGAGAAAACATGTTTAAAACAAGCTCAATGCGTTCTCTGTGTAAAAGATTGTATCTCGACATCCATAAATACTTAGACATGAGTGCTCTTCTTATTTGTTGCAATAACTTTTTAATAAAGGATAAGATTATATCATGCATATAACTTGAAAATTCCGATTAATGAACAAAGTTTTCCTCGTAAATTAACATGCAAATAGCTAGCTAAAAAAATCAAAATGTTATGGGCAAACCATTTGAAGGTTTATGTTTGCAATAATTAGGAAATTTTGATAAACTATTAAAAATAATTTTCCGTCAAAAAGAAATAAGTTTTTCACTAGAGAATAAAACTAGTATCTCAAATAATTTCGTCATTTGAGTTATATGTGCTTGTGTTATTTTATTTTTTTTAATTCGTAAAATTACTTGAATTATAAATCCAGAATTAGTTCATGAAATGTGAATTTTAAAGTTAAAATTTTCTTTCAAATAAATATTTGATGAGAGAATTACCGAGTTATTAGATTCAATTAATATTTTCAATCTATTTTCTCTTTAAGGAAAAAGGAAGCATTAAAAAGAAACGACGTTATCTTTCAGTTCCTAAAATGGAGGATGAAGGCACTATGAACATAGTAAGCTAGGAACAAGAGAGGACAATATAGGGACAGATAGAATAAAAGCAAATGGACTTAACAGTGAAGAGAGAGACCCTACTCCTTCTCATTTGTCCCAAATGTCAAAAATGCAGAAACAACACATATTTGCAAATCCCTATAAAGCCCTAATTTCTGCTTAGCTTCATAAATGAATATGCACCATATATATTTTTATCAAATTTGCATAGGTTGTGGTATTTTTTTTTTTCAAATCGGATTTTTATTAAGATTGAAGTCACTAAAGTAGTAATTTAGTGAACAGAGAAAAATTTCTAATCATAAGCGGTTTTCGTCATTTAAAATTACTACATCAAAGACTGAAAAAATCGTTGTTTGATATAATTGCACTACAATTAAGTATTATACTATGACATAATAGTCTGAGAACATATGTAAATATCATTATCTGAATAAGGGAAACTATTAACCCAGCATTTTATCCAAAATACGACCCGACTAATAGACCTGTGTACTAACTCATCACTACATAAAGCTAATCCCAAAAACATCAGCTTATTCCATGCTTTCCACAACTCCCTGCCATAGATTCCACACAACTATATGTGGTATTTATTTGAGACAAAATTATTATTTTATAAATACACTATAGTTTTTAGAAGGTATATTGCTCTCTCTGCTTCTTTGATTATGCAATTATTAATTTTACAAATGTATAATTGTTACCATTTAATTTACTACAAAACAAATCAGCCTAATTATCGCATTAGTGAACCATTGTTACATGTAAATACATGTTTCGTTAACAAATGATTCATTATTAATTGGATTAATGTATGGTTTATTCAATATGACTATACTACCTCAAACAAATCCATTGAAGTGGTCGCGGAACTACTTGAGTTCAATGCAGTATGGTCTGAATTTGACTTCATTGTACTGAAGTAACACTTGAACTTAATGGTATGCACGCTTTAGTTGGAGTTGGATAGCATATATAGAAGACTAAAAATGATTTGGAAAAGACATGACCTTTCACACCTTTATAATTTTTAGTGACTTACATTTTTAAAGTCACTAAATTTAATATCGTCTCTTCCATGTAATTGTTGAGTGAGTAAGTACATACTGAATGAGATTCTCCTCCGACAAAGGCTATTGTATTTTTGAATTAATATGCTTTATGTGCTTTTAATGTGTTGGCTGCATTTAAACTTTTGAATTTTAATTAATTCAATCTGAACGGTTAAAAACACATTAATCTAAAAGCACAATAGCCTAACCCCATTCTCCTCCAGTGGACATGAGCACTCTTGTCAAACCATGTATATCCAAAGGCAAATCCCAAATTATTTTACCCGAAGGCATCAATGCAGGAGGAAAATGATCAACGAAGACCCCTTTCTTCTCTCTCTCTCTCCCCTCCGCAACCCCCTTCCCTTCTATTATTCTCTTCCTCCCTTGCTTTAGTCGACCTCCACCGCTTCCATTACAAGAAGCAGATCTGCTTCAATTTGTTCTAAAATGAAGGGTCTAAAACGATGTCATTTGGGCCCTAGGGGTCCAAGGAATTATCACATTATCTCTAGGGGAGCCATTATTAGGATAAATATCAACAAAGTAAATTATCTACTGTAACCACAAATACTTATTACCTATAACAAGGTTTTTTGGCTCCGCAAAGACTACTTAACAAAGCCAAGGCATTAGGAATACGAGTTATTTCATATTACATTACATGGTACCACATATATTTGGTCATTTATCTTAGTTCCTTGGCATTATTTTTTTCTTCCTCTTGTTATTTTCGGCATTCTCAACTTAGTAATCAATTTTTTCATTGATAAAACCATTATTGTATTTACGAATTGTTTGTCATAGAACAAAAACCCATTTATGACAAATTTTGTCCTTGTTTCATTTGCAATTGTTTGATTAAAGTTAGATTTTCATAGCAGTTGGTTTAGAAAAGCCTAAAATTCATTGGGACCATTAAAGGGCAACAATGTTCACCCAAAATTTAGGAAAGAGAAACAAAAAATAATGAAGTGATAAAATGGGGTAAAGTTTTACCGTCTTAAATTAAGCCTTTTAAAAAAAACTATTTTCTTTTGCTTTAAAGCGAAAGTGTCTTTACAAGTTATTACATTCAATCCCTTACACTTTCTCCCTTCCGACTTTGGCCAATCCAATCAAATCTTCACCTTAACACAACCGCACGAAAACATGACTGAAGGAGGCTAATTTTAGATCCAATCTACGGCAAATATTTACATGTTGTGCTGGTGCTAGTAGCCTAACACAAATCCATCACAATGACACTCTCCCATGTGGCTGTATTTATTTACTGATCACCCCCTTCTTTCAATCAGAACCAAACATGTGCCAGCATTTTGAATGTTGTCTTCAAAAATTAATGTGAGATACTGACATTCTTGCTTTCGTTCATCATTCTTGCTAATTCATTCAATGCTAGGTCTGGAATTTGTAGTAAATTCTTCCCTAATTTGGTCAATCCGTTTGTCATTGGAGTACAGTTTTCACTTAAGTCTCTTTCTATATATACTGCTCCAAATGGATAATCTTCTCCCAAATTTTTAGAGTCAAATTTGATGGACGTGACTGTCACGACTCAAGTCGAGCCACAACCGGCGTACGAGACGAACAGTCTATGGAAGTCCGGTTCAACTTGCACAAGTCACAAAAAACAGAAACTACCCTGATTCATATTATTAGTTGGTTTATTTACCATATTAAAACAATTTAACAAGATAAGTTTTTTTTTTCAAAAACTATATTTCCGAATATTATTAAAAATAATTATAATATCAAAATATTAAATAATAGTTCAAATAAAAATACATTAAACGATATTATGACAAATACAAGTTCATAACCCACTACCCGGTGTGGAGCAACTAACATAACAGACACCCGGCCCTAACAATAGAGCACTCACTGAGCGCGGAAGAACCAAACAACTGCTATCAAGATCACCTGAAAAGTGAAGTAGAACAAATACAAGAAAAATAAAAGGGGTAAGATTCCCAAGTGAGCGGACAACACAATAGAGCGGCACAGACTCCTCAAAAGGGTTTTGAAAACGTTTTCGAAAACTACCATATGCACGTATATATCCAAGTAATATATATATATATATATATATATATATATATACTCGTATATATAAATAAATTAGTTCAAAATCCACTTTGCAATCTTTTTTACGTACGGAGCAAACAACAAGCAATTAGCAACATTTATTAGATGAAGAAATTTAATAACATGATTAATTTTTCTCAAATCCCAAAATATCCAAAAATTTTCCTTTCAAATATTTTTCCAAAATTCACATTCACTTTCGAAGGTATTCCAAAGAATAATACTCAAATATTTTCAGAGATAAATATTCAATTTATTTCAAATATAATTTTTAAATTATTTTCAAACTAGTTAAATATTTATTTTCAAAAACCATCAAAATGCTCCAAACATTTCAGAGTTAAATATCCAGATATCTGAATATCCAGATATCTTTCAAAAATAGTTCCAAACATTTCAAAAGAGTAGTTCAAAATATTTTTCAGATAGTAGTTCAAAATATTTTTCAGATAGTAGTTCAAAACTCAATGGGACATAACAGAATGTACAGAATAGTATTGTGGACTCCGCCACTAGACAGAACAGATTATGTATCTGGACGGATATACGGCTACCCATTTACCCCGACAACTAGGGTATTCACAGAGCATTGATATATCAAAGGTTACGTACCTCGTAACTAAGTGTCCCATATCAGAATGTTTTGCCGAAAACATATTGAAATATTTATTCAAATTATTCAAAGTACCGAGCAGAGTATTATACCAAAATACAATCACTTTCAGACATAATGTTTACTATAGAAAATCCTTTTATTTACTTCAGAACAGAAAATCCGTAGAAAATATATTTATTTCAGAGCAAATCATTTGTCTCAAAATATTCTTAAATCCAGGAAGAATAATTTCTACAGAATATACCTTGAAATCCATAACAGAATGTTTATTAGTAAAATTATAATAAATATTAAATCATAATATTTATTTTCAAAAACCATCAAAATGCTCAGATAAAATTTAATTTTCACAACAGAGATTTTCACATACATCAAATTTTTAGGAACTCTAATCCTTTAATTATTCCAATTTCATGTCAAGTTTAGCACAACAAAATATATACGGAATTTAGAGGAAACACCCTACGTGTCTAAAGTGTTACCACACTCACCTGGACGCCGAGCAAATAATCCTGAGCACGGTCCATTGGTGAATGACTGGTCACCTCGGAAGTCCAACCGAGTTGAATACAGACAATACACAACAACTCAGACAAGGTACTGTAGCTGTACCAAAATACGTGCAAATACATATTCAAACCCAAACACTCCAACAAATCCCGAAAATCTATTTCAGCCCAAAGTCTAACATGATAATCCAATTACTACAACTCGATGTAAAATTACAGACCAGTCCTTGAACTTTAAAAAAGTATCATTTAGTCCACAAGACATCGAAAAACTATGACTTAGTCCCCAAATTTTTCAGAATTTTCAAATTAGTCCTCTTAGTAATTTAAAATTATAATTTAATCCCTCAAATTCTAAAAATTACAAATCTATACTATACTTATCATAAATTACATTTCAGTCCCTAAAATGCTAAATATCATATTTGGTCATCAATATACTCAGAATTATGCAAAATTTTAGTTTTGGTCCTTTCGTTAAAAAACTACACCAAATGGTCTCTAATCCCGAACCAAGTATAACCCAATATTTTCAACCATACCATTCAACTCAAAATCATCCAAGGAACCCAAATCTACCCTCGATTTGGTCCAAAACCACCTCAAACATTCCAAAATTTTCCTTACAGATTCAGACCAAAATACTCTTTGATCAAAAACCATTCAAAACTCCATTTACAACCTACATTCATGTTCTACTAACTCACTCCATCAAAACCCCACAAAAGTCCATCCAAAATCCATCAAAAATCGAATTATAGATCCGATTGAAACCCATTAAATATCCATGAAAATAACAAATAAAAGAGGAGAGAGATAGAGGCATTTACCTTGGTTGGCTAGCAAGATCGAAGAGGAAGAGAGGGAGACGGAAGAGAGAGGCCGAATCGAAGGAGAGAATCTGGAGAGAGAAAGAGTGTTCGATTTGTGAGGAAGAACGAAGAATAAGGGAAAGAAAAGAAAAGAAAAGAAAAGGGGGGGGGGGTCTGCTGGGTTTAAAAATAACCCAAAAAAATGACCCCATTTTTGCCACAAAAAAAGACAACCCAGACAAGTCGAACGACTTGTCGTTCGCTGCCAGCCCAGAAGCATGCGCAAGGACGACCGCATTCACGCGTGAACGACAACTCCCTCTCCAACGAACGACGCGTCACTTGGTCCTCCCATCCAGACGACCTGTCGTCTGGTCTTATCTCCATTTTCTTCCATTTTTCTATCTTTTTCCAATTTCAACCAATTTTCACTCAAATTAACTCCCCAATACACTTCAAAAATTCTATTAATACCAACAAAAATTTAACACTCCAAAATATCATTAATTAATTTAATGATATTTCAAACTAAAATTAATCCATAAAAAATAATTAATTCGAAAAAAAAATCAACTGAAAAATTATCGGAATAATGGTCGAAAAAATCAAGTTATTACATACTTCCCCCCTCAAAAGAAATTTGTCCTCGAATTTTCAGAAGATTCAGATCAAAAATATTACTGAGGTATACAGAATGCTAATATAGCTCTAATCTCTAATTTATTCAAATCATCCAATTCTCAAGAATCAAGCCTAAGTCTCCAAATTAGATCATAATCCATGGCTCCAACAATTCATTCACTAAAAAACTATCATGCAACGAATGTTACAGACTACTCATGCCCATATATGCAGACAGATAGAGATGGTACAAAATATGTAGATGTAAAGATAGAAGATGTTGAGGGATATAGATGCAGAGACAGAAGATACATACTTACAAATCGATAGAATTGGGTTAATGCGGATTCTCACTCGCAACCCATCAGAATGATGCCCCTATAGGACCTTCGCTGACACTCGAGCAGAGAACAGACTAAGTGTAACCTCGACTGATGATAGCAATAGACCATGAAATAGATCTGTGAAAGAATTCTTAAGGAACAAAATTTAAGATACAGACAATGCAAAGGCACAAATAGTTAAATGTTCATATGTCAAAGAGCACAAACTCAGACACTCATCTGAGATCAAACTGCAAAAATCTCAACAGACGGATAAATACATGGAACGAAAGGAAAATGAGCCATTCAGTCTCTCACAAGGTTTCTTGGGTCAAAATATACGTTTGCAAATAAAACCCAACAACAGAGTGCAAAAGGGAATACAACGGATTCAAAGTTTACTTATAGAAATGGCATAAGGATCCGAAGAAATTACTTTGCTGATATCAAAAACCCCTACTGCCATCAGATTGTACCCATGGGTTAGATGATACACTCCTATCCAAATTCATTCAAGCTCTTCCTGAGTTGCTTATAACTTCTCTTTCGCCTTCATACTTATATTATTCATCTCATCATCCTTACCATGTTTATTTAATCCGGAATAACTATCAACTTTGAAAATAATTACATCGACATTTGTTCCCAAATAAATTCTCAAACTTACTATATACTGATTATTCTCCACATTTTGCAAAGCATAATATCAAATCCTCAAAGCCAGATTTCTTCAGCAAAGTCACCTAAATTGAAC
>CAODLS010371037.1:0-11865 GCA_948243855.1 Flueggea neowawraea
CACCGCCATTGAAGAAGCCTCACAATGTTAAGAGGATGACAAGTGCAGGACTCAGGGCTGAATTCGTGTTGAGAACAAAAACAGGACATTTGAAGGAGCATTTCAATTTGGGGAAGAAGCTCGGACATGGGCAGTTTGGCACGACATTCCTTTGTGTGGAGAAAGGAACATTGAAGCAATATGCCTGCAAATCCATTGCAAAAAGGAAATTGTTGACAGTAGATGATGTGGAGGATGTGAGGAGGGAAATTCAGATAATGCACCATTTTGCGGGAAATCCTAATGTGATTTCGATCAAAGGAGCCTATGAAGATGCTATGGCAGTTCATGTTGTCATGGAGTTATGTGCTGGAGGTGAACTCTTTGATAGGATCATTAAGTGTGGACATTATTCAGAAAGACAGGCGGCTAAACTCACAAGAACTATAGTTGGTGTTGTGGAAGCCTGCCATTCTTAGGGGTCATGCACCGTGATCTTAAGCCTGAGAATTTTCTTTTCGTCGATGAGGAGGAGAATTCAGCTCTCAAGGCCATAGATTTCGGATTATCCGTGTTCTTCAAGCCTGGTATGTTTGTTTAGCTTTTCTTTTGCTAGAAACCATGTTATGTTTGTTCTACAGTAGCTCTGTCTCGGTTGCACTTTCAGTTTTAATTTCAGTTAATCACTTGATCATGATAAGTCAACTCAGTTTCTATCTTATCAATTATCTAAAGTTTGTCGCAATGAGTTGGATTTGCTTAAAAATTGGAAAGATAACAACATTTGTCAAAATCCAGCCAGAGGTGTTTTTTTAGCTTTAGTTGTTAAGTTTAATATCATTGGTAAATGTTTGCCTTTGTTGGGATACTTTGATGTCAAACTTTCTGATAGATTTAGTTACGCCAGGGACGAAACATAGAACTTTGTTTAGTGGATCTAGAAAGTATGCACTAACTGTGATATGCTTAGTTGATTGTTGATGGTCACAAATTGCAGGTGAGGTTTTCACAGATGTCGTTGTGGCAGCCTTTACTATGTCGCTCCTGAAGTTCTGTGCAAGCGCTATGGTGCTGAAGCTGATATATAGAGTGCTGGAGTTATAGTTTACATTCTCCTAAGTGGGGTTCCTCCATTCTGGACTGGTAATATTTTGCAGCTTCAATGGACTGAACTTTCTGTACATGAATGTATTTCTCTGACTGTACCAACAATCATGATTTCATATTTTACTTTACAAAAATAAAATACAGAAACCGAGCATGATATATTCGAAGAGGTTTTGCATGGTGATCTTGATTTCACATCAGACCCTGGCCTCATATCTCTGACAGTGCAAAATATTTAGTCAGGAGAATGCTTGTCAGGGACCCGAAAAAGCGCCTTACTACCCATGAAGTTCTATGTGAGTTATGATTTGTTTGTTTCCTTCACTTTTCTTTTATTAATCCTTGTAGTTTCAAGTAATTGGAAATTGAATGACATGAAGTGTTAGCCGTCAGGATTCAAGAAATATTTTGCTGCAGAGTTATCTCTGTTTGTGATAATGCATGGAGTTGATATATGAACTTGCTCATACACTGCATAGAATCCAGAAGAATTTGACTGCATAGATTGCATTCTTTTTTATAATCGTAACATAACTTGATAACAGTGAAGTGGAATTACCACGTAAAATCTTTGCTGCTGAGATTGAAAGAATAGGCATAAGATTCTGTTTGGACTAATCGCGCAAGACAAATGGAAAGCTGAAACCTTTACATCCAGCTGATCATGTCATGGATCACACTACTATCAGAATTTAAAGTTCGTATATCATTTATTGTGTGTGTTTTGCTGCAGGTCACCCTTGGGTTCGAGACGATGGGGTAGCCCCAGACAAGCCTCTTGATTCTGCTGTCTTAAGTCGCCTGAAGCAGTTCTCTGCTAGGAACAAGCTTAAGAAAATGGCTTTAAGGGTAATTTTAACAATTGTCCATTGAGATATAGTGTCAGATTGATTTTCTCTCTAATTTCTGAGCCTGAATTCAGTTGCAAATAATTCTTTTCCTTTGGATGTTAAAATTTCTTGTTAACAATCAATATTTCGCAGATTATTGCTCAGCATCTCTCAGAAAAAGAAATTGCTGGGTTAACAGAAATGTTCAAATCGATAGACACAGACAGTAGTGGCCACATTACCTTTGAAGAACTCAAAGTAGGATTAAAAAAATATGGTGCCAATCTCAACGAATCCGAAATTTACAATCTAATGCAGGCTGTAAGTAGTACAAATAATCTGTGACTTGAAAACCAATAAGAAACTTTCCCTGAGTCTCTTCCTCTTGTATCATGTTAGAGATTCATGCGTTTTAACATTTGATATTGATTATTTGAAAATTACAGGCTGATATCGATAACAGTGGCACGATAGATTTTGGGGACTTCATAGCTGCAACATTGCATCTAAACAAAGTTGAAAAGGAAGATCATCTCTTTGCAGCCTTCTCATATTTTGACAAAGATGGCAGTGGCTACATCACTCTGGATGAACTCCAACTAGCCTGCAACGAATTCGGAATGGAGGATGTTCACTTGGAAAAAATGATACGAGAAGTTGATCAGGACAATGTGAGTTATCTCATCTATCTCTAATCATACATTAACTATTCATGATTCTTGGAATTCATAGATTGCAGCTTAGAAGATTTCACTGATATATTTAGTAACTATCGGATTTTTGACAGGACGGTCGCATAGATTACAAATGAGTTTGTGGCAATGATGCAGAAAAGGAACAATGAATTGAGTAAGAATGGTTTACAGGGTAGAAGTTTTAGTATTGGATTTAGGGAGGCATTACAAGTTTGTTGACATTATCGGTCATTTGTTCATTTTTTCTTCCCAATTTTCCTCATTTAGCTAATCAATTCAGCACAGATTTGTATACAGTTTCAAATGAAATTTAGAAGCCTCTTTCTTTAGTAATAACAATGTAGATTTTATGATTATCTATGCATACAGACTGTTAAAACAGACGTGAATACTGGACACCTCGTAATTAAAAGAAAATTTGAAGAAAGGTGGAATAGATGTGTTAATATTGTGCAGTAAAATTTTACAGTTGTTTCTCGAAGTGGTTATATAGATTATAGATCCAATCAAACCAGTTATGCATAAGTTACATCTATCTTTCTTTCCCCATAATGTGAAAACAAATGATATGATCAGACTTCAATGTCTTACCCATCACATGCATGCCTTTTTGTTTTACAGAAAAAGCCAAATCCAATTAACTATAGGAAGAAAAGTTGTTGGCATTGTGAATTATGAGATTGATGCATGTAAGGACAAACCAACTTTGGGAGTTCTTCCATGAGGGCTGCCTCCTCTTCCATGGACAAATCTGCCTATCTTCACTTATATTTGAGCTACAACTCAATTTCCCTCACTATCAACATGTTGAAATGCTTCTAAAATATTTGACAGCATTAATTTTTACACAATTATTGAGGTACATAATTCAATTTTAATCAAACATTTAATTCTTTTACTTTTTTTATAGAATATTTCTTTTGATTTAAAAAAATCTTTCTTTTTAATGTCTGGAAGTAATATATCTTGAAAGACTTGAGATTGAGGATACTAAAATCTAAAATGTGGGAATAGTTACTGATCTATAAGGAATCCAAAGTTCCACTTTGATAGAAACAGAAACAATGCAAAAAAGTGGGACTTACATTACATGAAGATTCTTGTCCAAGAAAAATAAAAAGATTGAATATTTGGTGCCGTTGGATTCGGCTAAAATCAACTCAGGAATCGAAATGGAAATGAAATATTCCCATTGTTGCCATTTATTTTATGATAATAAAGATGGGAATGAGAATGAAACTAACCCAGAAATGCGAATCAACGATTCTCCTCTACCTCCACATCAATGAACTTGAAAAGGGCCACCTCACTTAACCCACAATCTAGCTAGACTAGTCCCAGAGTTTCATGGCACCATCTCCTTCCAAACCCAGTTAGGCTGGCCTTGAAAGTAGAGAGCAAGCAAAAACTGTATTGAAAAGACCACAGCAATAGCCAACTACAAAGATGTGAGTTTGATACAAATAACCCCTGTTTTATCATATTCTAACAAGTCCCTAACCACCAAAGGAAAAATCAAATATATGATGTCCTCTAGGCTCTAGACATAGATCTAGCAAATTTCGCAAGCTAATCGGTTACCACATTACATTCTCTATAACTATGGACAACTTTGACAACCCATTGTTTCGCTAACAAACATTTGATTACCGAAATCAGAGGCTACTGAATGCTTGGATGGGTTCCCTCACTCTCAATCATTTTGATGGTCGTAGCATTGTTGCTTTCCAGGACAAAATTCTTGAAGCCCATGTTTCACACCACTTGATGCCCTGTGAGAATGTCATAGAGTTCAGCTGAGAGAATTGAGCAACGACTGATATTAATCCCATACCCAGCAATCTAGTAGCCTCTCTAATCCCGAGGCACACCACCTATAGGCGCATTTTTGCTCTAGTTTTGTTATGGAAATAGTTCATGTTACGATCTCCACGTTGAATCCAATGGCATCTAGCCTTTTAATGCCAATAAATCTCTTCTTGAGTGAGAACAGATTCATACTCGGGAAAGAGCTTTTCCTCCAAGGCTGCCAATTTATCTGAATAGTGATTCTCTAGAGCACATTGGATGCCAAGAAGCCGATTGACAAGTTTCTTTTTGCCTCTAGCCTATGTGGCCAAAGGTTTGCCTATTTCAAATAGAAGTCGTGGTAGAGAAAGACTTAATAAACTCCAACACCGAGAAGCCCTCCTTCCAGTTCTTCTTGACTAGGTCTTTGAAAGTATCATGAATGACTCATACATTGATTAATCTAAAGGCTATATACATTGGCTGACGCCTCGCTGGTTCAAATTGCAATGAGAAGGGTTGATGGTGGGAATAGAATTTAGGAAGATGCAATAGAGAACAATTAGGAAATTGATGATTCTAGCTTTGGTTACTCAGGCACCAATATAAATATATACGTTCCAAGAGTTGTTCCTTTGCCCAAGTATACTGGGGCCCTTGAAAGTCCAGCGAGGTAATATTAGAATTTTGTATCAACACTCGAAGGTCTTTACCAGGTGATTTACCCATATCGCCACCTTGTTTATCACTGGACGTTAACAAGGCATTAAAATCCCTAGCTAGGCCCCAAGGTTTGTTATCTATTTTCAGACTCACAGCATCAAGCAGTGACCATAACTCCTTTCTCACACCACGATCGGGCTAGCATAGGCACAAGAGAGGTGGAAAAAGACACTACGGCTTTTAGAAACCTGCAGGTGAGTAAATTTGCAAGGAATTAAAAATGATAGTGACGTCAAAATAATCATTCTAAATAACCTAAATATCCCCTTTGAATCCATTGACTTCAATGCGATGGGACCGCGAGAAACCAAGCTGACTAATCACTATGTTAGTTGAAGCACCGCTAATTGTTACTTCAAGAAGAGCCACCGTTGATGATCTATGCTCCGTCATATGCTGTAGGAAATATCTTTTAAAATGCATGTTACCTGCCCTTTGACTAAAACCTATTGTAATGATAAAAACAAATGGAAATAGAAAACAAATAAAAAAGGATACTAGGAATCAATGGCTGAGATGCTCTCAACCGTTATTCCATCTTCTATCAACGCATTTGATACTGCAAGAAGAGCTAATAACCTTCCAGTTTCTTCTCCAATTTCTCATCTAAGATTTTGAGGATCGTTAGAGGGGACTTTTTAATCCTTGTAAATTTGTTAATTTCAGTGCCAGGACTTTTGACCTTCTCTCCCTGTCAGTTGTTCCACCCTTAGTGCTGCTGGGTAAGGCCGTTATCAGTCTCAAAGGCAACAACAGGGTTCCTATGTGGATCTAAGGTGATAGGACATGGGTTAGGAACCATGAGAGTCGTTGGTAGAATATTAAGGGGGGTAAGTGGAATAATCAATCCCTGGGATAGAGGGTTTTCCTTCCCAGTATCTTGTTTTGGGCTAAGTTTGGAGGTTAAGAGTTGGTTATGCATAATAGGAATTGAATTCTGGGACATGGCAATAGTATATACTTGGTTAGGCTTAGTAGAGTTAGCAAGGATTTTCCGAAGGCCATTAGGGCCAGTAGACATCAGGACGGGTGGAACTTTGTTGTTTTGGTTATAGGTCTTGGTTGGGGGGTTCTTCTTGTTCTTAGCTAACCAAATAGTATCTGTTTTAGGGGGACTTAGTGAGGAATTCAAATGAGGGGTATGGACAATTAGAGTTTCCATCTCAGTGGCCATCATAGTAGGGTTAGGGTTTAGGTTTTCCTTGTCCAATGCTTGCGTTGGAGAATCCTCATCCTCTTCTTTAAACCACAGATAGAACATTAAATTGAGTTATTTATGCATTCATAGGTTCATTTCCACCTCTAGATCTAGCTTGAGTGCTATTCCCGCTTTCGTCATCTATTTTCCCTCTTTGTTCCCAAGTTGGTTGCAGTGCTTGGTTCCACGGGCCAACTCCTTCCACCCCAGGTTGTACACTTGGGCTTGCCTTCTGGAGATTCACCGTTGACAACGGAGCCACCACAATAGAGGGGCCTCTGCCAGCACCAGGTATCCGATAGATGCTCAATCATTCCGCAATGATAACATAAGATGGGGGAACCCAAGCCTCTAATGCTTTCAAGGACACCTCATTTGAAGAAAAGGCTGGAAACCAGAGCTGGACCGTCAGATATGTACCCCTAACCATCTAAGGACCACTTGGGAGAGCATGAAGATAGCCGAGTTCCTGTTTGAACCTGATCGCAAAATAGTTTTTCTCAAGATCCATTATCTTGTAGGTTTCTTTGGATTTCCAAAGTGAAGTAATTGCCGAGAGAAACCCCCTATACCCCAATCCACCATCCAATAATCTCACCATTATTTTTTGTTTGATGGACGCCGCATATTCTTGTTGTACTCTTTCTGAGAATTTGATTGATGGCATAACATCCTCCAATTGTGAAATCATCACTTGAGATATCCATATTAGTGCTCCCTTCCAAATTGATGCAATTATCAATGGGTTTTTTCAACCATCAGTTTCTCCTTGAAAGTTGGGATGGGGCACGAATCAAATATAATCTAGTCCAAAGGCAAGTCCACCCCAACCTTTGCTTTTTCGTAATCTCTATCATCAATACTCTCCAGGGTGAGTGCCTTGCATTTAGGGTCGGAGCCCTCTAGGGAGTCCCCCTCTTCCAGTTGGTGGGGTGTCCGTTGTAATGTGCATAAGGAGAGCCAAAAGGGAAGAAAGTTAGAAGAGAACGCTAGAGAGCTTTTTGTTCATGATCATCAATTATTGACCATGGATTCCACATCAATTAACTTTGATTCCCACTAGGAATCAACAGCCAAAGACAAGTCTGTTATTAAAGAAAAGCAAATAAAGCCCTCCTCCATTAGACCAAAAAAATCTATTCCTTCCTTATTTTTAATCAAGATTTTTATTCATCTCGTTTGTCATCAAAGTTTTTTTAAGAAATCTGTTACAAACCACTATAATTCTATAAAAGGAAGAATCACAAACATGAAAAAAAATAAAAGGATAAGAATTATTAGTCGTGCCTCAACCATAAGCATCTTTGATGAGGTGAATCTATCTCCCCAACTAAGTTACAGTATCGGCCGATCATTCATTGGACCCGATACCACTCTCATGTTTTGAGTATGGGTTCTGTTTATAATAGCAAGAATTATTAACATGCATAATATAATCAAATCAAAGAAAATCAAAGAAAATGCTTGCATCACTAAAAGAAAAGACTAGAACATTAAATGACTAGAACATTGATAAGTTTACTTCAAAATTAGCAAAAATCTTTTTAGGATCTTGTTTAGTTAAATAATCAAATCCTCCAAATTAGGAATCCCTCCGCTAATTAATAAGTTGCAAAAAAACGAAAAATTCCACAAAAAGGACCCACAAAAAAAATGCAACGCAGCACCCATAAAATTCGAATAAACAAAAAGCCAATAACATGGGTCCCGCTACAGCAGAAAACAACTGGACTCCCTATCCAACGGGTGAGATTGGCTCAATGAGATGAGCGAGATATCCTGGACGCACGTTGTGACAGCTCAGGCACGGTTGGTGTACGTGGTTTGGTGGGGCACATGTCAACAACTTGAGATCAATCACGTTGCTTGGTGGTGCCACGTCATACGGAGAGAGGGAGACACAACCACCTGTGACCTGTAAGCTGGTGGAACCCACGCCTAGCCACCCACGTTGTCAAACAGCTCCTTTCTGTTGTTTCTTCCGATTTCAATCATTGGTTCGGTTTGTATTTACCGTTTTATCCTTTCATTTAGAAAGTTGTTTTGGTTAATTGAGGCTTTATATGACCATAGTACCCTTCTGTTTTTGACACGATATGTTTATAGAATTTTCAATAAATAATTTAACATAATTTAAGTGAATGAATTTTATAATTAAAGCCTTTTTGATCTAGTCAAGCCTTCTAGAGAAGACATTATATATTACCCTATTTCTCCCCCTTCTATAAGTCTCGACTTTGACACATTGAATCCATCATGAGATAACTATAACTTAACAAAAGTCTTTTTAATTGAGCATATTTGTTCTTTTTCACATTCATCATTTATACAGTGGATTCATCATCATTATCATTTTTTATAAGTATCATTATTTTTAGTTAAAAAATCCAACATGTCTTATTTCTTCTTAAAAAAAATTATTGGTCAAAAAATTCTCACCAATAATATTTTTTAATAATTTAGTTCATAAAAATCAAATATCTTTAGTAATTTTTATATTATAAAGAGTGAAGTACTATTTTGGAATCAAATCTTCTTATTTGAATTTTGCCTTTTTAATATATAAAAAACTTTAGTGAAAATCAATACATTAATTACTGAAACAACAATTGATTAGTAAATGTGTGTGCATATAGCATTAAAGACAATATCAGTAGTACTAAATTTAAATCAATTGGCTGGCAAAATACATTTTGTAGTGTAGCAATATTTGTACAAAGTTATAAACATGGTTCAAGTTAATAAAGATAATGCTAAATTAGGTTAGTGGCATTTGCGTCATTCCCAAACTCTCATCAATCTATCCACTTCATTGAAATGCTCGTCCTACTATTTTCACCGCCATCTTTCTCTCACTCTCGTATTCCTCGAACCAGAACCAGAACCAGAAGCGGAACCAGAGAGGGAGTGACAGAGTGTCACAAACTAGAAGCTCATACATCTTAATCTTTTTACAGCTTTATTCTCGGATTTTGTACCTTCTTTGTTACTCCTATACATTTTTTGTTATCCCACTTTGCTGCGTGGTCTCTGTCATCAGTTACACCTGAACTTGCCTTTGTCTCCCTGCGCCTGCTAACTCTTTCGAAGGTATGTGTTTTGCCATTGTATATATCTTCATGTTCTTGTAATCCTTGTTTTGTCAAGTTTAGTTCTTTTTCTCATCTGGGTCACTGGGTAAGTCATGGTTTTTTGTTTTCTTTTCTTAAATTGCTTTGTTTTGGATCTTTTTAGTTGCCACATTAAGAAATTGAACTGCATTGGTTTTGGAAAGTTGAAATCTTTTGATTTGATCATTTGGGGGTGTTAATTTCTTATTTTGTTTAGTGTCTTGGTGGCTATGTTGAGTGTTGAATTGTGTTGGATCTTATTTTTTCTCATTGATCTTTCACTTGATGTTCTGCAATTTGAAATATTCAGTTCTTTTTTTAGCATAATTTTGGCTATGACCGGGACTTGAACTTGTAACTTGACGAATTCAGAGCAATTGGGGTATTAAATTAAGCATTTATCTATTTATTTATTTCTTTTTTGGAATGGTTGCTGAGAGGAATATAACTTTTTTGATAAGTAAGAATATAACTTAATTCATTTGAATTTGAAAAGTTCAATTCAATCAACTTTGGACAGTGTTCATTCATTGTAAATCACTAAATCTTGGTAGTCTGATGTTGTCACATGAAGGTATGGGATTGCTTGTTACAATGGAATGTGATGTATCGCGTTTCATTCCAGAAAGTCTAACGACTTGATTCAAAAGAATGTTATACACTTTCCAATTTATTCAACACATCAACTTTCACTGGTCAATCACTTGCATCGACGTTAATGAACTCTTCTTTTTCAATCTGTTGATATCATGCATAGGGCTGCATTTTTTGTCATGATCTAAGTAGGGATTTCTGATATTTTCCCTCTGTGTCTTAGTGCTCAGTCTTATTGGATTTCTGATTTTTGATTTAGTACTTGTTTCGCGATTCTATCACATTTAGTGCTATAGCAATATCTGTTTTAGTGTTCATTTCATATCTTACCATACTGGCTAGAACTATGTCGGTTGGCCCTTCTCAAGATGTTGACCTTTTGCGGGCCAAAAAATGCGAACATGAGGGCCTGCAAAAGTTTGGTTTTAGTTGTGTTTTTGAAAAGAAATTTCTGATTGTCATTCAACTTGTAGTTGCATAGTTCAGTGAATAGGTGAGTAATTATGTCTCTTTTTAGCCCTCGTGCTGAAAGATATTGTCACTGAAATTTTTGCAGGTTCTTTGAGAGATAGTGTCTTCAATGGAGTCTGAGAGTGCTGTTCAATTGAACAACAACACTGTCGCTGAGGAAAATCAGATTGGAGGATCTGTTGTGATGCCAAAGAAAGAGGAAAGCCAGCCTGCCAATGGTTTAGGGCATGCAAATGCAAATAAAAGCTCTGAGCATGTAGCGAAAACTGAAAATCCTGATTCTTCTGGTTTGGATATCAAACCTTCAGCAAATTCCTCTGGAAAGAAACTCTCAAAAGGCTTCAAGGTATCTTGTAATTTATAGATACTTCGATACTGCTCGATTAGAGCTCTGTCTTCTGTTTTAGATTAAACAATATTTCCGTTATAAATTCAAAACCTTTACTTTTCTTTATTTTCATTTTTGTTTTGTCTTAATATGTCTATCTAGGAATCCGGTAATGCTAAAGTTGCTGGTTCAAAAAACAGCAAATCAGCCAAGGATAAACCTAATCTGAAAGTTCCCAGTCCGCTTATGCGTAATCAGAAGCCATTACTTTCTCAGTCTTTCATTTCCTGCAAGAGGAGTTCATGCTGATAAAATGAGGAAAAGCATGGAAGGTCATCCAACAAAAGATTCTGTCAAACCTACTCGAAACAATAGCCTAAAAGCTCAAGCAAATGTTTCCAATGGATCTGTCCATTCAATTTCCAATAGGCATTCATCCACTGAAAACTTGAAGGAATCAAGTATAAATGGTGGTAAATCATTTCTTAAACGGACTTCAGCAGCAAGCTTGCCTAGCAATCAACTGGCTGAGGTAAAAATTTCATGTTGTTAGAATCTTCCTTAGTTTTTGTGGTATTTTTTTTCTGCTAAGGCTTATCTAATTTGGTCTTCTTGTTGTTACCAGTCTGTGAAATCAGATTCTCTGAATGAAGCTACTAAATGTCCTCCGTCAGAGATTGTTGAGTAAGTTCTCGTTCCCGTCTAGCATGTAGGTTGTTCAAGTCCATCCATCTAGCATGCAGATTACTCTTTTATCTTTACTTGTGGTTATCGTAATCAAACCCTTATAAACATTATTGTGGGAAGTATGTTCAGGGAGAATATTCACGCACGGGGCATTACCAAGTGAAGCATAGAACGATAGTTTTTTATTTGTGCTGAATAAATAGAAGTGCTCTCATAATCTTTTGGGGTTGCAGGTTGGCTGATCAAAATTCAAAACCTGCGACAACTTCCCTGCCAAGCAAAGAAGAAGATGACACTCATTCCACGACTTCGTAGTACTCATACCTCTGCCAAAGTACATTGCAATTCTTTTGCA
>CAODLS010371181.1:0-10084 GCA_948243855.1 Flueggea neowawraea
TTAACTCGTATTCCATCAGAATTGGAAAGATCCGAACGAAAACCCAATTTTGGTCGGAACCCTAGAATGCCAAAATGCAACGCAAATCAAAGAAAAGAAGAGATTAATGGAAGATTCTTACCTCTAGATCCGTTGTAGAAGCAAGAAGAAACCAAGAAACTCACAAAGAAGTAGATGAGAAAGTGCTTTGATGGTTGAGACAAGTTGTGACCGAAGAAGTGGTGAGTAGGGGCATTTATAGACTCACGGACTGACCTGTCGCTTTTCACGCACAGTCCCCCAGAAAGACACATATATGTGCACAGTAAGGGTTCTGTGTACGTAGCACCATGCTCTACGTGGGTAACATCCCACACAACGTACGTAGACGGTAGATCTGAAGCCCCTCATTCAGATCTACTATCTATGTGCATTCCACCCCCTGCTGTGTGCGTAGAAGGTCTCAGCATGCTCACGGGTCACATCCAAAGGATGAACAATGTGCACAGCAACCCATACCACGCGCATAGACCAAACAAAGCTCTCGGCCGACTCATCCCCGTCTACTTGCATAGTACTCCGTACTGTGCACGTAGGTAACCTCCTGTGTACGTTGCACTCAACGCATATTCACGGTCAAGGTTCAGGCATCTACTACGTGCACAGTACCTGTACTAAGCACATAGATGACCTCCAACGTGCACAACACATGCAACACAAACCTCAACCCAAAGGTCAACATCCCAATTCAAAATCACTTAGGAATACTACTAGATTCCGACTAAAATAAGCGGGATATTACATAAGTGATACTTAGGTAGTCGATGTAGGCATCGAGTTGGTTGAACCACTATAAATTCTTGGTGTTGATTTTTCGCTTTCCTTTCAAGTCGCTTTCTCTCTCCAAAATCAACTAAGCCATCACCCTAAATTCTCCAACATGTAACTCCTTTTCTTTTTCTTTTTCAATTGTGGGAGAGGATTGATCACTTGATTCTTCCTTTTCCTTTGCATTCTCTTTCTTTTCATTTATGTTAAGATCCTCAAGCTTTTCATTTATGTTAAGATCCTCAAGCTTTTCATGTATACCTATGTTGACATCGTCATCATTTCTTAGCATAAAATTGCTAGTTTCATCAAATACAACGTGATTTGATTTCTAAATCTTTTCAAGCCTTTTATTAAAAGACTCTATATGCTTTGCTTTTGGATGAATACCCAAGAAATATGCCCTCATTGAATTTTGAATCAAACTTACTTAAGGTATCTTTACCATTATTGTGAATGAAGCATGTGCATACAAATGCATGAAAATATGCAATGTTTGGCTTCTTAACTTTCCACAACTCATAAGGGGTCTTTTTGAGTATGAATCGAATAAATGTCCTATTCAACATACAGCATGTTGTATTGATTGCTTTGGTCAAAAAATACTTGGGGAGGTCACTGTCATATAACATGGTCTTACCATTTCTTGAAGAGTTATATTCTTCGTTTCAATAACATCATTTTGTTGAGGGGTCCTTGGAGTAGAAAAGTTACAACTTATTCCATGCTCCTCACTATAGGATTTAAATGGATCATAATGAAACTCTCTCTCCTTATCACTTCTAATTCTTACAATTGAGTATCTTTTCTCATTTTGGACCTTCTTGCAATATGATGCAAATGCATGAAAAACTTTATTTTTATGCGAAAGAAATAAAACCCATGTGAATCGTGGAAAAGTCATCAACAATAACAACACAATATTGTTTTCCACCAAGGCTAACTGTACTAGTATGACCAAATAGATCCATATGTAACAATTCTAGAGTTATTAAGGTTGAAATAAAATCTTTATTCTGAAAAGAGGGTTTCATATGTTTTCTTTAGTACATGCATCACATACCATGTCATTTTCAAACTTAAATTTTGGCAAACCTTTTGCTAAATCCTTTTTGCACAATTTTGAAATAAAAAGGAAGAAGAGAAATGAAGTCATGATTTATAGTGGTTCGGTCTTACTAGATCTACGTCCACTCCCTAAGATCAACTTGGGAATTTCGAATCCAATATCTCCTCTCTTCTGGGTAGAGAGAAATTTTTTTACCCATTTTCTTCTCAAACTTAGGTGCAAGGGTCCCTTACAATACTCTTGTTTTTACAAGAAACAAAACAAGGAAAACCTCACAATTTCTCTAGCAAATGAATGTTATTAGAAGATACACCCATGGGCAAATGAATGACCCAACTAAATCACACACCATCCCAATTTATCGCAAGAAAATAGATTAAAAGTAGGTAGAAGAAGGAAATGAAGAAACAAAGAATATAAGAGAGAAAAATTAATGTTCAATGAATCCAAAGCTTCCAACCTTTCTTCAATGCTACATGGGTGTATTTATAGCCTCTCACCTTGCTAACCATTCATTTTGAAATTTGAGCCATTGTGACATAAACATTCTTTTTAGCAAGGGCATGACATAAGCAATATTACCAGTATTTGCGTGCGTAACAATTATGGTCTTTCAGAACATTTACATGAGCAACGCCAATTACATGTGTAACTCCTTGATTCATCTGATATGCACATGCTCATCCTCAAAAATTATGTGCTTAACATACTTGTTTTTCCTTTCCTGAATGATCACCCCAACTTTCCTCTAATTGTGTGCATAGAAGATTTCTTGTGACCATTGGATAAAGTTCCTACCTTTAAGACTTCTTCTTTTTCGTGCTCAACCAAATTCACTTGCGTGGGTTGATGTGAGCTTGCATGCGTAAACATGTATCTTACGTGCGTAACATGTTTTCTCCATAAATCTTCTGTCTTTCCAGAATGCATCTCTTTTTTCTTTGATCTTCAATTGCGCGCATTAGCTACATTTAAGTACGCAATTCTTAACTTGAGTGTGTAACTCATTAGATACACGCACAATTGTTCGTCTTCATCAGACATGGCTGCCTTTGTCTGGACTTCAGCTTTCTTTATAGGTTGTTATGAGAGTGAAAGAGTAGTTGCATATGCAGTTCTTGTCTTTGCGTTCTTAACTCTTTTTAACGTGCGTAATTAGGCTTCACAAGAACATCACATACTTTTAGGCTTTGATCTTTAGTATTTGGGCTTAGGAAATTGCAGGCTTAACCATAGTTACATGAACAAGTTCACTTTTTTAGTGAATTATATGCACAACTCAAATTTCTTCCATGTTTTTGTTAGTCATCAACACTTAGAGGGATTTCACATGTGAACCAACTTTGATTCAATACCTTCCAAGCTATAAACGGTTGATAACACTAGAGTGTAAATGACTTAACCCGTAGACAAATTATAGCTCAAATAACACCTCGCCCTTAAAAACAATTATAAATGGTCCTAAACGCCATAGTGCAAATTATGTTTCAACTTGAGATTGTTTATCTCTCACTTTATGAATGCATTATAAACGGTACTCATGTGCAAGTTACACATATGGGGTTTGGCTTATCTAGTTTCAATGTCATTTCTCACATTTTTCTTAAATCACACTACCTCAATCTTCCATTATCACACTACATGTCGTTTTCTTAAGTCTACATTATTTTTTCTTTCCAATCCCAACTGAAAATTTTCATAACTTAAACCCGATCAAACTTAAAAAAATTCTCACCTAACTCCAACTTTTCTGAACACCATAAATTGCAATGAAAATCGAATCCAACCAGACGAAGGGTTACATAGCCTCTCTCACATTGCTCACACTCTATCTTGAACTATCACACTCTCTTATTAGTTCACTTCTTAATCCCCTCCCTATTCTGCCTATGTCCCTTCTATCTTCTCTATTTACTTCCCATTTCTCTCTCTCTCTCTCCCTCCCTCCCTCCCTTCCTTCCCCCACTCTCTCATCGCTCTATTCTTTTTGTTGTTGTTCTTGATCAATCCCTACATATGTATGGCTTTGATGTTTTGGCATAATGACAGTGTATGGCGATATGGATGACAGTTCGAAACCTAAATTAACTGATGATGGTAATATATGATTGGCGAGTATGGGATGTGATAGGTGAGTTTTGTATGACTCGGTGAGTGAAGGGAGAGTGCATTGAGGGACTTGGTGAGACGAGACTGATTTGGGTGAACAGGTCGAATGAGCAAGGAGGAGAGATTTGGTGGAGGAGGAAGGTACGGGTACAAAATCAAATAAACATGTAAAAACTGACCTAACCAACTATTTTTTTTTGTTTGATATTCCCCTTATAATTGATAAAATCGGTTTGGTCTCCTCTCATTCGATTATTTTGATTTTTTTTCAATTTGATTCAGCTTTCAACTAAACTGACCAAATATCTTCCTAAACAAAATATGATTCAAGATTTTGCTAAAATTTTTATAACTTGCTCATCCTCTTTGTTGAACTCTCTTGAGGTAGAAGATTTACTTCGATTTGCATTCTTTAGTCTTGATGAAGAAGATTGAAATAAAACATTAGATATATTCATTTTAATCAGTTTCATTGTGCTGTGAATATTCTCTTTCATATTGCCAATTATTTGTTCAAGTAATGTGTTCTCTTGGCAAGTAGCATGAAGTTCAATAGTAGGGTTAACACTAAAAAAATAGGATTTGGAATAATAATCCAAACGATTTGACAACATTCTTTGTTAGAATATTCTCCAGATTAGAATTTTACAAATCTCACATCGAATCAATTGATTCTTAAGCTACTAGTCGAAAGAATCTTGTGCAGCCTTAAAGAATGTCAACCCATCAGAAATCGTGTAAACATTCTTAAAATTATATTCACATATTAATCACGGGCAAAAAAATATTCACTTGCTGATTAATTTCATATCTCAATCCAAATTACAGAATCTAAATTAAACATGGTAGATTTGGCTGATCCAATAGACAACAATTCGAATTATTGAATCAGAAGCTGATTCTTTGGAGGGATTGATGTTGGCATAAACCGTACGGTTCTTGATCCATATATGCCAGTATACCTCATCATTCTCACTCGTGTCTGTTTCATAGTGATTCAGATTTGGATTGCATTGCATATATAATACTATATACAACGTCATAAAATTTTGTAATAAACTTTACAGAAAAAGGTCTATTAAGGCAACTGCTTTTCTACCATCTTTAAATATTTTGTTAGCTTAGGTAATGGAAGGGAGGCTTCTAGATTGAAGTAATCGTGTGTGTGTGTATATGATCAAATTGTATATTAAGCTATTGATCCTTATCAAAAAGAAAAAAAAAAAGGAGCTATTGATTTTCGTTCGGGAAAAAAGGGGGAGAGGGAAAAAAGAGCAAATTATGTATGAAATTTATGTAACGGGATAACCACAAGTTTTATTGTATACACAAATTGTAATCGAGTAATCAATGGACTTGCAATTCATTGTAGCTGGAGTAATTTTTAACATTAAAAGATTGAAAATTCAATTTTAAGGATAATAAATAAAATGACTCATCAACAAAAAAAATTACATTGTGTAAAATGCTTTGCTTTCTATACTTATTGTTCTTTCTTAATCTTTTCTCTAATGTTATTCATCTTTTAAAAAGTGTCCAAAATTAAGATGTAACCACATTTCTTTTATAGTTGTTATCTATGAGATTTGAACTCAGAATTTGACTTAAAAGTGTTTACTTGCTTACAAAATTTAATTATATCCAAATTGATCCTTTAAATTGAATAAAACGGATTTGATTTAGTTTATTTTGATTTAATCAACTTTTAAAAATTTCTATAACTCAAATTTGTATGGTTTTGTTTATTTTATTTAATTTTTGCCAAACCAAATAGCTTTGATTTATAACCAAACAATGCATTGAAAGATGGTTGTTGCCAAAACGGCTATTGAACCAAGATTAAAACCATATGTCCTATCTACCTAAGATGGGTAGCCACTAGCCACCCATAACATTATTAGGACTATTCTATTTGATTTCTAAAACTTAAAAGTAGATCATTTAGTTAAGTTTAGTCTTGTTTTTATAGTTGCGCATTAATTTGGTTTGATTATATCAGGGAATTCTATTAATTGGACATTGAAATCAAGTTAATTCAGGCCCTTATTAAAAATTATTTTCGTAGTTTAAACCAAAAAGAAAATAATTTAACATTATGGTTTATTTTCTGTTTGTCCTTTTCTTGAGCAGCTTTTATTCCGGTCCTTATGTAGCTAAGAAGAGAACATCTTATTAAACTACGGTATCATTAATAATTTCACCAAAATAATAGCATAATATTAACCCTTATAATTCATTGTTTAAAAGCTACGGTATATACAACAATATCGAAAGGGCTTCCAGGATCGTAGGACATTAATGGAGTAACTAGTTTTTTTTTTTTGATAAGTGAACATCTTATTAAACATAATCTACAACATAACGGGTTAGGAAAAAATTAGGAAATGCTCCACTACTCAAGATGCTTTTGTCGTACCACGAGACTACAATTCCGATGAAGGAAGAAAACCCATAAAATTAGAACCGTTTCCATGAGTGGATAAACTCAGAACGTCTAAATAATTCATAACCTGAGAATGCGAAATCACTACATTTACATTTAGTAAATAAGTACTAAACATGATACTCTTGTAGAATAGATCCTCCGATGAAGTATTCTTCTCTTGAAAAGTCCTCTTTTTTTGTGCCTTCGACAGTTCTCGGGGTGTGGGTACCAAACACTCACAAATTTTATTGATTTTGATTCTTTATTCTTGTTGTTACAATGAAGATCTCAACACCTCTATTTATAATAGCACAATCTAAATTCTACTAGAATAAGTAAATCTAATTAATAGTGAATCAAACTCCTACTCTAACAATAAATCCTAATTTAACTTGGTTTAATATTCCTACATTGCCTCCCTTAAACCAAGTTCTTCAAACTTCACCATGCCAAGCATTGTCTTCGACTTCACGAACGAATCAACCTTTAATGGCTTTGTGAAAATATCAGCAACTTGATCTTCACTCGAACAAAGCTCTATCACAATCTCGTTGTCTTTTACCAATTCTCGAATATAGTGATACTTGATGTCAATGTGTTTGGTGCGACCATGAAACACATGATTCTTTGTCAAAGCAATTGTAGACTTATTGTCACAAAATATCTTCGTAGGCTTCTCTTGTTGATGATACAACTCTCTAAGCAATCTTCTCAACCAAATAGATTGAGTAGCACAACTTCCAGCAACAATGTATTCAGCTTCAGCGGTAAATAGAGCAACAACTTGTTGTTTCTTTGATGACCGTGAAAACACACCTGTGCCTAGATGAAATACATAACATGAAGTACGTTTTCTTTGCTCAACATCTCCTCCCCATTCACTATCTGTGTAGCCAACAAGTTCAACATCCTTAGCTCGAGAATATAAAATACCATCACTGCACGTACATTTGATGTATCTCAAAATTATCTTTGTAGCTTGCTAATGAGATTGTCTAGGGGCCTCCATAAATCTCCTATACATGATATCAGGACGTGTAGCAATTAAGTATCTCAAACTCCCTACAAGCCTCTTATAATTAGTAGTATTTACTAACTCACCACTTCCATTTTTGTCAAGCTTCAATCTTTCTTTAACTGGAGTCAAAATCGGATCGCATGATTCCATCTTAAACTTCTTCAAAATATCCCTTGCATACCTCTTTTGAGAAATAAAAATCTCATCATCAGTTTGTGCAACTTCTATGCCAAAGAAGTAGGACATCAAACCCATATCGGTCATTTCAAATTCAGATGTCATAGCCTCCCTAAATTATGATAACAACTTCTCATTGTTTCTAGCAAAGATAAGATCATCCATATATAAGCATACAATTATAATATCTCCATGTGAATTAGCTTTGACATATAATGCATGCTCATAGGGACATCTATGAAAACCATGATTAAGAAAATAAGAGTCGATTCGAGTATACCTTGTTTCAACCCATAAAAGGCCTTCTTCAATCTATAGACTTTGTCCTCTTCCCCTTTCACAATATAACCTGGAGGTTGCTCTACATATACGTCTTCTTCAAGCTCTCAATTTAAGAAAGCTGATTTCACATCTGCTTGATGAATTTTCCAAGAATTTTGAGCAGCTAAAGAAATAACCATACGTACCGTGTCAAGTCTTGCAACAGGAGCAAACACTTCAAAGTAGTCAACTCCAGGTTTTTGTTTGTAACCTTTGGCAACCAATCTTGACTTCTTTCGAGCTATTTCTCCATCGGGCTTGTATTTAAACTTGTGAACCCATTTCACTCCAACTTCTACCTTTCCTTTTGGAAGAGTTGTGAGGTCCCAAGTGTTGTTTTTCTCAATTGCATGAATCGTTGCATCCACTGACTTGACCCATTTAGGATCGTTTGAAGCCTCTTCATAACTCATTGGAGTACAATCAACAAAATAAGCATAATGAGCAGCTTCTTCATCATCAAAAGAATCATTGTCACGTTCAATCACATAGTCTTGTAGGTAAGAAGGCAAGCGGTGTGTTCGTTGTGGTCGATTAGATTCTCCAGCAGGTGGTGCAGCTGTCGATAATTGAGCAACTTCATTGTCTTCTTGGGCAACGACTATGGGTGTAAGCAATGTCTTCTTCTCTTCACTTGACCAATCACAAGCTTTTTCTTCTTCAAAAATCACATCACGACTTATGACAATCTTTTTTGTCATAGGATTGTAAAGTTTATAGCCTTTTGTCTCATTACAATATCCAATAAATATGCATTTTTATGCTCTATCATCTAATTTTTTTCCTTAATTCAGTAGGAACATGAGCATAAGCAATGCAACCAAATACCTTGAGATGATTGAGATTTGGCTTTCGTCCACACCATGCTTCATAAGGTGTCTTGTCTTGAAAACTTCGAGTGTAACACAAGCAGCTGCTTCAGCCCAAAAGCTTTTTGGCAACAATGCAGCATGCATTGTACCATATCCATGATTGTTCTATTCTTCCTTTCAGCTACTCCATTTTGTTGAAGAGTGTATCTTGCAGTCAATTGATGATGTATGCCTCTTTTCTTCAGAAAATCATCACACACAAAATAGTCTGTTCCTCTATCTGTTCTCAAAGTTTTGATAGAATAGCCACTTTGTTTTGCAACATAAGCGAAGAATTCTTTGAAGACATTACAAGCATAAGATTTATGCTTCAAAAAATAAACCCAAGTCTTTCTACTAAAATCATCAATGAAAGTGATAAAGTACTCTACAACCATTGGAAAGAACCTCCATAGAGCATAAATCTGAATGCACCAATTCAAGCAGTCTTTGAGCTCTCCATGCTTGTCCTTTAGGAAAATGATCTCTATGCTTTTTTCCCAAGACACAAGTCTCACAAACATGATTAGGAATTTCAATATGTGGTAAGCCAGAAACCCATTAATGATTAGCTAGAAATTTCATGCTCCTAAAATTTAAATGTCCAAGACGCATATGTCACAACTAATTATCATCAATAGTAATAGAATTACAAGAAGATTGACTATCATGTTTAATAATCATAGGAAATAACCTGTTTTTATTCATCTTAGTTTATACAATAACACCTTTCTTCACAACACTGATGAGACACCCTTCTTTGTTGAAATGCAAGTCATAACCCTTCTCAACAAGTTGGCCAACACTCAACAAATTTTGGCAAATACTAGGAGCATAAAGCACATCAGATATGAAATTTAAAGAACCATTATTCAAACAAATTCCAATTTTACCTTTGCCTAAAATTGGAATTTTCGTGTTGTCACCAAACTTCACACTGCTGCGATAATTCTCACCAAGGTCAATGAACAAGTCTTTCTTACCACTAAGATGATTGCTACAACCAGTATCCAACAACCATTCATTGTCATCATTTCCATTTATTGCACTAGTAGTCAACAACAAGGTCTCCATGGTGCCTCCTTCTTGCTCAACAACTTTGGCATAATTTTGTTTATTGGTTTACTTGTTTCAACATTCATTACTATAGTGTCCATATTTTTTGCAATTGTAGCACTAAATGTCTGACTTGCATTCGCGTTGAAAGTGTCCATATTTGTGGCATTTGTGACATTGAATTTTTGATCGATCTTGATTATTGCTTAAACCATCTCCTCCACTATCTTCTTTTTGCCTTAGGTTTCCTC
>CAODLS010371287.1:0-14119 GCA_948243855.1 Flueggea neowawraea
TTGGTTCTTTTGCCCAAACAAGCAATCTTTAGTGGAAGTTTTACTGCTTTGAACAACATCAAATCAAGTCCCCGAAAAGAGAGCATAACACAGATAAGGACCCATTTGGTCCCCATTCTCCCTCTCTCTACTCCCTCTTAATTCCTTTTCTCCTTCACAAAACAAACAACCTTTCTCTCTCTCTCCATCTCTCTTGACTGTGTGTACTTGCAGTTGGGAAACTGCATGCACTTAACGTTATAATGGCTGATCAAGGAGGTAACAGTGTTTTCAGGGATTACAGGAAAGGAAACTGGACTCTCAGTGAAACCATGATTTTGATTGAAGCAAAAAAGAAGGATGATGAGAGGAGGATGAAGAGAAGCAGTGACAGTGAAGGGAGAAGTAAACCAGCTGAGCTGAGGTGGAAGTGGGTTGAGGATTATTGTTGGAAAAAAGGGTGTTTGAGAAGTCAAAACCAATGTAATGACAAGTGGGATAATTTGATGAGAGATTACAAGAAAGTTAGAGAGTATGAGAGGAAATTTAGTGAGAGAGGTGAAGGTAGTGAAGCTTCTTATTGGAATCTTGAAAAGAATGAGAGGAAAGAAAAGAACTTGCCCAGTAATATGTTGCTTCAAATATATGAGGGTTTGGTGGATGTTGTGGAGAGGAGAGGGTCATCTTCAATATCATCTTCAGGTGGTGGCGGAGGTGTTGGTGGTCAATTAACGTTGAATATTGGTGGTGGTGTTAGTACTCATGATGTGGTGGTAGTAGAGAGAGTTCCCATAAGTAGTGTTGTGGTTGAGCAACAGCCTTCTCCATTGCCTCCTATCTTGCAACAACATCATCCTCATCACCAAGTTCAAGTCTCACCTCCAATTCCTGTATTGCCTATACCTCCGCCGCCGCCGCAGCCGCAAACACAACCACTTCCTCCTCCTCTTCCTCTCCAATATCCCCAGCCATTGCCTACAGTAGGTATTTCCTCTCCCTACTAATTAATAATGCCTTAATTCTGATTATATATGCCATTAATGTGTTTAATTTGGTTGTTCTCCACTAAAACCTGCTCAAACACGTGATCATATGAATTTAAAGCGTCCTTTGTAAATTGGCATTTAACTAGGGCTTTGCTTGGTTGGGACTAAGAAAGATAGGAAATTCAATTTTCTGAAATGGAAAAAGTTATGTTGCTTGATTGAATTTTGGATTCCTACTCCCCGATAAGTTGGAAGTTTAACTTTCTAAAAACTAAGAAAGTTACTTCCTTACCAAAACTAGGTAAGTTCAACTTCGGAAGTCAAGTTTCTTCCCAAATTACCCATAATATTTGTTCATTGTTTTAAGGTGGTTCACTCAAATCTTAAGTTTTTTAGTCTTTAAATATATTTTTTAAAAAATAAAACAATTACACTTTTCTAGAATTTCAACTTGAACCAAACAATAGTTGAAAATTTGGGAAGTATATTTTCCAAAAAAATACACTTCCCATGAAGATTGTTAAAATGAACCAAGCAAGGCCTAGGATGCTTAAGTTGTTGGTTTGGTTAATGTGTGAATTGGGTATGGCATGAACATACCAATACACTTGTAGTATTTTCTAACAAGTATTTTAATTTTTTTACCGTGAATTGAACTCTTGATCTCTTATTGGAGAGGACCTTAATACCAATATATTACAAACTCATTGATAATACCCTTATAATTTAGTGATACTAGAGTACCCTTTCGTCAATTTGCATGGTTTTCAGTTAGTATTGATTGGTTTTGTGTAGCACATATTTTCATGGTTTGGAGATGTGTGACAAATACACAGATTCTGATACAAGTGAGCATTCAGACTTACCAGCAAAGAGAAGAAAAAGAGGCATTGGAGGCACTGGAGAAAGAACAAGCACAGCAGGCACTGCAAGTGCATGCACTTCACAATATGATCAAGTAGGCAATGCAATCTCAAGAAGTGCCTCCGTTATTGCGGAAGCAATCCAAGCTTCTGAAGAAAGAGAAGATAAAAGGCACAGAGAGCTACTTAGTGTTCATGAGAGAAGACTCAAGATTGAGGAGTCTAAGACTGAGATCAACCGTCAAGGCATTAATGGTTTGGTTGATGCCATTAACAAGCTTGCTAATTCAATTCTTGCCTTAGCTTCTCACAAGACTCAATCAAAATGATCATCACAATTATTATTTAATCAAGTAATTAATTATTAAAGATTCATCTACTTTGATATATATTTAATGAGATTGATTCATTAATTGAGTTTTTAATATCACATTTTGTTGTACATAATTAATTAATTATTCATAACATCGTTTGTATTTTTATGACATTTTTTTTATAATTTCTACTCATGAGATCATTTACAATTATATATAAATTACTCCACATATAGCAAAGTCTTATATAATTCCTTTATGTCATTTCAAAGAAAAAAAAATCTATTTATAGGTTTAATTGGCTATGTGCATGTCCAATTAATGTATACACAGTTATGAAGGTTCATTTGTGTAATAATAAGCACCGACTCAATATTTTAGTGGTGAATGCATATCGGTCGGCTAAATTGGTAAAAAAAAAGTTTATAGCATTCATTGAAGATTACTATTCTTAAGTATTATTGCTAGTATCAAAATATAAAAATGAAAAAATTGGCAATTAAAGGGTGGATTAACATAAATGGAAGATTCATTAATGATCATGTGATAATTGGGTGATGCAATTAAATAAACATCTTCTATCTTTTTACTTTTTTATTAAGGCTTAATAACATTAAACACTACGACCTTTATTCGGTTTTTACACTTATGATTCGGCTTTTTAAAAATAACATTGAATAATACTAATTTTGTGTTTTTTTTTTGTTTTTCATGTTACGATTTAGTGTTTTTGTTAAAAAAATTACAATCGATGATGTGACATTAACAACATGATGACATGATTATCAGTTTTTAAGTGATAATTATTACAACGTTAATGTCACGTCATTAATTTTCATTTTTCTTCAACGAAAATATTAATTTGTGCCACGAATACAAAAAATACAAAAATAATATTATTAAATATTATTTTTAAAAAAATTAAGTATAAAATAAATAAAGATTTTACTATTTAATATTATTAAATTTTTTGTTAATTGTAATTTTTTAAATGTATGAAAGTAATATATTAACCGAACCTAAAAAATAATGTTAAAAAATCATAATGAAGTAGAACAAAGTGACGGTATAGAAATAAACCCTTCAATCACAAATGCAAATATATATAGCTTGTAGGACGTCATTCTTTCCTTTTTTTAAAAAAAAGACTGTTGGGATTCACAATGCCCAACACTTGGCGGTAGGTCCAAATTGTCTTATAAAAATTGATGGTTTATAAAAATATATATTTATATAGAATCTTCCAACTATTTCGTCAGAAATTTATTTAATGCCCACGCGCTTGAATGTTTTAGAGCCGCTGCTAAAGAGGTTTGATTAATAACAATGAAATATCAGGTATTTAAATAGTAAATTAATTAATTTATATATATATATAATTTCTCTCATAAATATTTTCTCTAATTATCAAATTTGTATAATTTTATTTGTATAATTTGTATTATTTAATAGACAAGTCAATTCATTCAAAAAAAATAAAAAATAAGAAATTCGATTTTTATTAAAAACAATTAAAATCACTTGTAAATAAGTCTAATGATAGCTTATTTGGCTGCACAACATATATCATATTTTCAGCATTGAGCATTTAACATATTTTGTAAAAAATCGTATCATTCTCTCTATTTTCTATTATTCAAAAACCTATTAATCCACTAAATCTCACTACTTTCTAAACAAGCTCAAGAAGAAAATGGAAGAAGAGTAAAATACAGTCGAGAAAGAGTGAGAGTGGGAAAGAAGAGAAGTATAGATGAAAGAATCATTTATAGAGAGAGCAGAGGTAGAAGGGAGACTGGTCAAAGACGGGAGGGGTCAATAATCTCTGAAGGATGCGTTTGGGTCATAATTACGGAACTGCCATTTTTTTTGGTGCCATTATTGGTGGCAGTCTCGTATTCTCTGCCTTCTGGCATTGCAAAGCCTGTGACAAAAGGCTCTCTTTTTTTTCTTTGAATTTCACTGATCAGAAATCAGAAGAAGAAGGGTTATTATTGGCTAATTCGGTAGCTGGCTGTATTTCTCTGACAAAAGCTTGTACTAAAGTTGCTCTTTTTTTTTTCTTTTTTATTGTTTTCTTTGATTTTCTTAGATATTCTGAAGAGATATTTCGGCTTTTTGGCCCTCTATGCATTGTCATATTACTGCCTTCCTACACTTACATTTCCCCATTCCCATTTACTCCTCTTTCCACCATTATTTTAAAATTTTATAAATTTGTTTTTAGTGTATTTGACTAATACATGTATAAATGTGTTTTTATTACATAGTCTATTCTATTAGTTTTCCAATATTTTAATTTGTTTTGTTAGAAAACAGGTTAGCTTATACCAAATTATAAGTGAAATTCAAACCTAAATTAGATTAAGTAGCCAATGGATCCATATTTTTAAGGGTAAAAATATTTGTCGTCTCTGAGTTATAGTGAAATATTCTCTCTGGTCACTGAGTTTTCAAAAAGCTTATCTCCCCTCCCGAGATTCACAAAAGCGTTTAGACGTTCGTCTATGTCCTTTAATTTGGACAGATTTTGACGAAAAATATATTTTACTCTTATCCAAACAAACCCACACTCTTGAAGTTTTTTTTTTCCCTTCAAGCTAACCAAATCAAACCATTGCTTTAAGTCAATCAAACATAAATCCATCTCTTTCCTCTTCCTCTTTGTTCCGCCACAACCTCTACCACCATATTCTCTCCTCTCTCTTTATTTGATCAAAAATTAAACGTTGAAACTAGAGCTACTAGTTGTAAGAAAACAGAAAAAGCATCAGATTCCATTGAAAGACCTACTCTGTTAACTATCAAATTGAAGAAAGCAATTCGCAATCAAAATCACTCCTAACCCCATATAACGTATTATCACTCCATACTCCCTCCAACTGTTAGTCCAATCCCAAATCCAAACGACCAAATGAAAAACAACATTCTTATTATCGCATATCTCGAGCTCCCACTTCATCTCTAGATTGATGGTTCCCTAGCCTTCCCCATCTCTCCTCTGTCGCCTCATCGCTCTGGGTTTCGAATCAAAACCCAGGAATGACATCGCAATCTCCAATCTTCAGGTAAAGCACAAAGATGGGATTCTTCGATATTAGTGGATAGAGGTATCAGTGATAGAGGGAGAAAGGGTGAAGAGAGGAGAGACCTCTGAGATCATTCGCTTCGAATTCGAGAGCAAGAGACTGGAATTTTTTTTCTATTTGTTACAGTGGAGATGAGAAATAGAGATGAGAAAGAAGGGAATTTGAGAAGAGAGATGGGGAGAGAGGAGTCAATTATGTAGCAATTCGGTTTGTTTCAGAGATGAAAATGGGGCATCTCAGCTTTGTGTCATTTTTGAGATCTGATGAAATTAGTCGGAGAGAGAACGGGTGGAGGCGGTGCTGGATGCACGTGTTTAATTTTGAGGGAATGGTATGGAAGGGAGAGAGAGAGAGAGAGAGAGAAGTGAAGAGAGACAAAGAGATAATTGCTCGAAGAAGAAGAAGAAGAAGAAGAAGAAGAAGAAGAAGAAGAAGAAGAAGAAGAAGAAGAAGAAGAAGAAGGAACAATGGCAATTGGGTTTTTTTTTTACATTTTTTAGATAGGTTTGTTTGGGTTTTTGAGAGTAGGGTGGGTCAGATTTGTTTTCAGGGTTAATTTTATCATTAAATTTTAATTTATTTCAAATTTCACGTCACATCAGCAAAACTAACGGAATCTTTAACGTTGGACGAAAGGCTGAACGTTTCATGGAACCTCGGAGAACGGAGGCAAGCCTTTTCAAACCTCAGGAATCGGAGAGAAGATTTCATTATAACTCAGGGACTACAAAGGTTTTTACCCTATTTCTAATGGTTTTTAACGAATGAACTTTACATATGTTGTAGGAGATCCCACATATGCCATATCATTAATATAAATAGGTGCACTAAAACCCTAGTTAGGGTTGGTTCTTTAGTTACTATTGCATACAAACAGAAATATCTCTCCCTCCTAGATGAGTGTGCGGTTGGCATGGTGTTTAAATGGAGAAGATGTCACTCTTCATTGCACACTACATCCTTCCGACAAGAGATCGTTCTGGTGGCTCTTAGATTGTGTATACATGCCATGCTCCCATCGTTCCAACGAAGGTTGTTCATGGTGACTAGCAGCCAGTGGCAGAGCTAGGATTGTCCGGAGGTGAGGCAACTAAAATTGAAGAGAATTAAATTTGTCACAATAAAAAGTATAACGATATATATAGGGTATAAAAAATTACACTAAAGATAGTTTAACTTTAAAAAAGGAAACAAATCAAGCTACACTCGTTTTTGTGGTCCGAGATAATTGATTTCTACGAGTATCTATATCCTGAAAACGATTCAAAATAGCTTCGTTATCAATAGTTGCAAATATCTCCCTCTCGATAAATACCACCAAGCTACCATTTAACCATTCATCTCCCATTATGTTTCTCAAATCAGTCTTCACATATGTCATAGTAGAAAACACCCTCTCAACAGATGCGGTAACAATTGGTAGAAGTAAAGTCAATTCAACCAGACGATAGATCAATGAAAAAAGTCTATCTTTTGTAGTTTCCTTCATCTTCTTTGCAAGACTTCCTAAGTCCTCCACATTAGAGAACCATTTATCTCTTCTTATATCACTTAGAAAGGATTCAAGTTCCTGAGGCATCAATGAGCGATCCATATTTGAGAAGTCATTTGGATAAAGACAAGCAAGATGAGCAAGATTCTCCACATCGAAATTAGAGAATTCGTTCTTTGGATCAAGACATGCAAAGCAATCAAGTAAATCTGTGCTTGCTTCAGAGAAACGATGATTCATCTCTTGTTGAATTAAATCAACAACCTAACATTTCAACAATAGCAATTAAATTAATTAAGAACCAAATTAAATTAAGAAATGTAGATTAAAGGTATACCTTTTATATTACCTCGCAAAAAATTTCAACCCAATAATGGTGATAGTTGGTGATCGTTCTTTTGTCCGTCTTCACACGAGTTAACCTTAGAACTGTATCTTTCATATTAATTACCGGAATGTCATTAGCTTGACATAACGTCTCCACTTTTTTTGCTAAACCATCCCATCCGGATTCTCTATAATTTTGCAACTCATCCTTCACAGTTCTAATTTGATTGATAGCATTTAAAATGTTTTGATCTCTTTCTTACAAAGCCATAGATAATTTATTTGTCACATCCAACAAACGCTTCATGAAAAACATAGGAAAGACAAAATCATAGCTCTGCATTTGGCGAAGCACACCCCTAACTTAGATACATGATTCAAGGTCAGTGCCATCCTCAAACACATTTTCAAGAACTTCTATAATTGATGGCCACATATCTTTGAGGCGAACTATGGTTAGTTAGTGTGATCCTTATCGAGTACCACCTGGTCTTTTCAAAGAAGTTTTTTGATTTTTTCTAGTACCAAAAGTGATTTCTCCATTCTCAAGTTGTACTACCTTTCTATCATGCTCCAACTGTCGAAGGTTTTCTGCTCTTTTACAAGAAGATCCATATATATTTACAATCAATACAAGGTAATTAAAAAAGTCACAAGTGTATCGATTTACCTTGCATACCACAATAATTACCAATTGGAGTTGATGTGCAAAATAATGCACATACCAAGCACTAGGATTTTCCTTCAAAATAAGTGCCTTCAAAATATGATGCACCATCATATCCACGACCTCTCAATCTCGGCAAAGATAAACCATATTTGGCAAACAAAGATTCAATACCCTACTTCAAACATATTGCCGATGTCTCCCTTAAATGAACCAAACCTAAAAATCATTTGAATACTTGCCCGTGTTTGTTCACATATCTAATCACAACAGCCATTTGTTCCTTTATAGAAAAATCACGAGCCTCATCAACCAGAATAGAAAACAACCTATTGCCAAGGTCAGCTAATATTGCAAGTGTGGTTTCAACAGCACACGAGTTAATCATATCTTTTTGTATTGGTGGTGATATCATTTGATTATTCCCGAGTGCATTCTTCAAAACAACACTGCCAACTTCTTCATTCCGTAGGCTATAACAGTTTAACAACTCCAAAAAATTACCCCTATTTAATGAAGTAAATGACTCGTCATGTCTCCTCATAGGAAAACCTTGAGTTAAAAGAAATCAAATGACATCAAGAGTTGCTATCAAACGAATGCGATAAGCTTTTTCTCTTCTTATATTTGTTCCTTTGACAATATAAGTCACACTTTATTTTTTATTTTTAAAACTCTCAAGATCTATTCTTGCTTTGTTATGTGCACTATTAGTCGAACCAACATGCTCTCTAAATCTCTCAATTGCCTTTTTCCAATTGAAAAACCCATTTTTTTGTAAATGCTTCATCTCCTGGGCTTAAAACATTACGCTTGCAAAGAAAACAACAAAAGCAAAAAGCGGCATCCTTCGACACACTACACTCCAACCAATCAAAATCATTAAACCAAGCATCCCTAAAACCTCTATTATCTTTCCCATACTTCTTTTTCAGAAAATTATGCCCTCTGGGTTGACAAGGACCTTTGGCCATGTATTCTCTCCGTATACAGTCTCGCATATTAACATTGAAACTATCAATAGGCTTGCGTAATCCAGGATCGACAACAATATCATTCTCATCAATTTCTACCTCATTCGGGTTAACCTCCAATTCAACATTCTTATTCAAAATATCCGCATCTGCAGTTTGTGGTGGTTGCTCAACACTATGTGACTCAACCGAACTTCTACGCCGTTTTGAAAAATATTTCTCCATTTTAATTCTATAAACAATAACCTATCAATTTGAACATAAATAAATTTTTAAGTCTATTCAATCAACAATCCAAACAATTCAACCTAAAAAACTAACAATTAACAAACACTAAGTAAGTAAAATTAGTAAGACAAAAAAAAGAGAGCTAAACTTATTGTTAATAGATAGAGTAAATAAACTCAGTTCCAAAAATTCAAACAAATCTAGAAATCGATACCGAATGTCGACGCCCAACCATAAGCCAACAAACCTATCAAAGTATCAAACAAATGAACAATTCAAATATGAAATTCTAACTTAACTACCAAAAATTCAAGTCAATTTAGTAACAAAAAACAGTACAAAACAACATAAATTAAATTGGCATAGCAAAAATTCACAAATATTAAAATTCAAAAAACCCTAACTTACTTAATATCAAAAAAAAAGGAAAGAAATGCAACTACAGCGGTGGAGGTGAATGACGACGTCGTGTCGGCGAGAAGAAGAAGAGGTGAACGGCGGCGGTGGCAAGCCGATTTGGTGGAGGAGCAGTGGCGGAGGGAAGAGAAGTACGAGGGAGACGAGAGAGTGTGTTCAAGCTTCAGTGTTTGCAACTGTTATGTTCTTTCTCTGCATTTAAATTGATTTTGTTTTCAGCTTCAGCGAATGACAGTCGTTTCTCTTCAAATGACCTGTCGTTCGCTTTTTTTTTTTTAAACAAAAAGATGATACATCATCGTTCTGTGTTTTTGGTGTAAAAAAAATAAGAATGTCATCGTTTCTTTATGTGCTTATGTCCTTGTCTTCACCTCTTCGTCTACTTGAAACTCCGAAGGGGAGGGGGTGGCGGCGACGTCTTAGGGTTGGTGGGGCCGTCGGCCCTCTCGGGGGTACTAGGTGAAATCTGGCCGCCAATAGGGGCAGCCGCGTACACTCGACCCTACCTGGCTTCGCCGTTGCTAGCACCGCGTTATTTCTTATGTATCCAATCAAATTCTTTATTTAATTATTATTTAATTATATATTATTTATTTTTAATTGGATACCTTCACTTTTCTTCTACTTACTATTATTGAGTAAATAGGTGACAAGAAATAAATGATATTTTCTTTTTAAATTGAAATGGAAATTTTCCTATCTTCCTAATGGAAGTTGTGTATTTTCTCATGACTATATCTACATTGGTTTGTTTTTGTATAGTTGGGTTTTTGATACTTGCATAGACTTACTGTTAAGACAATCATGGATTTTCAATATTGACGATGACATTTGTATATTCCTTCGAATATTGATGTCATCAATCAAATTGGTCTAATTTAGGAGTATTAAATTCCATGTCAAGTATCTTCTGAGAGATGGTCCAAGGAGCAATGTTTCGTGGAAGATTCAGGTTCGAGACCCATTATTGTCTCATTAGGTGCCTTCGAATATTTTATTAAGTGTATTTCTCTGCGGGCTCCCAGCGAGTGTTCTGGTGAGTAGACCTCGGTTACCGTCGAACAAGTGACATGTCACGGTGGAGAATAATTACCTGTATGGTCATGTCCAGTAGAAGGAAACCACCTTCGGTAGTGTCCGACTTTCTTTTTTGCTAGAAAAAATCCATGTCACGTACATTGGACCAGAAATTCTATTTTTTTTTTGGTCAACAGACCAGAAATTGTAGTTAGCAATTGGCAATTGATCAAATTTAATCTAATTTCATTTTAAAAAATGAAAAACATATAGACACATTTGTTGGTGATGTAATGCTGCCTGGGGAAAAAAAAGTAGCTACAGAAAAGGAGGAAAAAAGAAACTCTAGATCATGATTGTTTGTAGCCTAAATAAGTGGTCCATATATTAGAAGAAATGATTGCTGCCATAAAAGAATTGGGTACTCTTTATCCTGAGTTAATCGATTCTTTTAGACAATCTTAAAAACTTTCCGAATAATTTTTTCTGAATTTTTACAAATTTTCCTAATCAAAATACAATGTTTCCTTCTTATGTTTTTAGGAATTTATAATCTATAATTTATATTTAATTAATCAATTAAAATTATTAGTTAATTTTAAATCAAAAATTACACGTCCTAACAAAGAAATATAATACCTTAATAGTTTTCTGCGACTTTTGGTTATAAGAAAAAAAACATATTCAAACATCTCCCTTCATCAACTTTGCACACTATAAATTATATAATCCATTCACAGTAGCTTATGTCTATTAGCGCCAGCCTAGCTGGATCGAGTAGCGGCCAACCTAGCTGTATCAGGTAATGAAGATGCCACTAATGTTTAAGTTTAACTTAATTGATTCGATAAACTCTTGAATTGTCCCTTTCAAACAAAATTACATAAATCACATACTATTATGACATCAAGAAACAATTTTGTTTCTTGATATTAGATAGTTCTCACTAAGATATTAGATAGTTCTCTTATGCCTTTTGTTCCTGATCACTGAGGAAGGCCTCACTAAGATATTGACAGTTTTCTTATGCCTTTTATTCCTGATTACTTACCTAAACTCGTGTACATGTATATTGTTGGTTTTCCACATTTAAAATTCAATAATATTAATACTACTACATTTCTTCGAAGTCAGATTAGTTAGACAAGGGGAGTGTAATGCCACGTTTGGCATGAAGTCAGTCTGACTGACTCGATGCTAGCGTGGATATGGTCATTTCATTATAAAAGAAAAAAAAAACTATTATTGCATCAAGGAACAATTTTGTCCGGTAGGCAAGAGTGTTAATTGCGCAGTATGAGACAAATAAAACCAAGAATTTTACAAATGACATCCCATTTTTTTTATCTTTTAAAATCAAAACACGCTTAAGTTTATCTTATAAATGCTTCTACAATGAAATATGTTCTCAAAATTCCCAGAATCAACTTGGATAAAACAAATTATCTCATGCAAATTCTTGTTCCCTATCTCTTACGGTTTCTCTCTCATCTTTTGTCTCTCTCTCTCACACACACGTGCGCGCACGCACACACACATCTTTGCCCAGTCAATCGGACCACCGTCAGCTTCGTCAATCGAAGTTGAGACAGTGGGGCTTCCACGATCTCATCATAAAAAGACCACTAGATCCCAATACGAACCGCAGATTGAGACAACATTCTCTTTGTTCTCTGTTGTCTCTACCTAAGGTTTGATCTCCACCGTCACTATCACGACCAGTTTATGGACCATGACCGGCGTACGAGGCAAACCGTCCATGAGAGCCCGACCCATCTCGCACAAGCCTCAGATAACAGAACTTATAACTAATTCATTGCAAACCATTTCTAAAACCATTTATTATAGAAAATAAATTAGAAATCCAAACTTCATTAAAACATTAATTTCATAATAAATAAATATTTTTTAGTAGAAAATCATGTTTAAACACCAATTAAATATACAACCCATAGACCCATAAGTACACTAGTGTGGAGCACTAACAAAATAAATAATTGAGCTGAACAAAAAAACACTGACTGCAACTTTAGAGTGCCTCACCAAGTGTTGACTGCTAATAGATCGCAATCAACCAAAATCACCTGAAAATAAGGACAGGGAAAATAGACAGAAAAAGGGGGTAAGAACCCTAGTGAGGAAATAACACTCCAGAGTGACACCTGACTTCACACAAACCGTTTTAAAAACAGTTCAAAAATACCGCAAGCAGATATAAGTGTATAATACGTATACACGCTAAGTACAAAATAGTAGTTTTGAAATTCATTTCAAAATCTTTTACAACCAAAACAAACAACAGACAAGCAAACATATCAAAAACTTGTTTTCAGATTATGCAGAAAAATTTTCATATTATGCAGAAATTTTATGTTTTATGCAAAAAATTTCGTTTTAGCAAAACGTGTCATGTAAAACCAGTTTTCAACTGAACAAAGTTGATACTCATTGATCATATTCTCGTATTATACTAAAATTGCGTTGACTAGACCAGTTCAAAATAAAATAGCAAGCTTAGGAGTCCAAATGGTACCCAGGGCTAACAATCGACAGCCTTAGGGGCTCAAAATAATAATCCGTCCACCCTAAGGGTCACTAAGCTGTATCAGACGAAAATGATATAAGTACATCCGCGAGCATAACAGTTCACGTGCTCCAGCAAGATATACTTTGTCAAAGTACTGAACAACATACTACGGAAAAATGAGCAACAACACAGGCTCACTAAAAGTGTTATTCCAAACAGAAATCATATCTTCAGACGTATCTGGCATGTGACCAAAGTCAATCATATGTGGACTCTGCCACTAATTAAAATATGTGGAATCCGCCACTAGTAATGTCTCATATGTGGACTCCGTCACGAGACAATCTTACACGTGTGTTTGCTAGAACACGGATCACCACCTACCTTAATGACTAAGTGTTACCACCTATTCTGGTAACTGAGTCTTCACTATGGTATACCAATGTTACGCTTATCCCCGTAACATAGGTGTCCCGAGTTAGATAACAGTGGAAGCACCACTGATAGCTCATGCAAAAACCGATTTCCAAAAACCAAAGAACAGATTTCAAAGAATATAAATATTTCCAAAATATTTATATAAACAGATGCATGCCTACTTTCAAAAACAAACCAAATCCAAAAGCCAAAACAGACCTTATTTTCCAAGAAGTACGATTTCAGAAAATATCCTTTGCCCAAAACATTTATTAATTCTAAATTATATGCCAATATCCAGACACGTCAAAAATAATATAACTTAGAAGACACAACCTATGTGTCTGAAGATGTCCTTTCACTCACCTGAAAATTCAAGCTGAATGGTTCAATCTCGTACCACCGGGGTCAGCTAACCTCGCTGACCAGGATACGAAGCTGAAACAATTATTACAAGACAATTGTCAAACTGTAGTACTATGACAATACAGAATGCATAAAATGCATATGCAGAATCAAATCCCCATAAACCTATTTCGATCGAAGATCCAACACTGTAAACTCGAAAATCGAACAACTCGTAACCTGAGACTTGGTAAATTACAGATTAGTCCCCAAAGTGTTCTAAAATTACCAAACAGTCCTCAATTATTTCAGAATATTCAATTCACTCCTAACCATACTCCAAATTCCATTCTTGGTCCCTAAATGCAAAATTACACAAATGGCTCCAATGACAAATTACACAAATGGTCCCTAATTCCGTTCCACTCGATTCCAACCATTTTCGAGCATACCATTCACTTCCTAACACTCCCTAGA
>CAODLS010371297.1:0-15239 GCA_948243855.1 Flueggea neowawraea
TAGGTGTTTGATGATTATGAATTGACAAAGTTTTGGTGTTTAGTTGGTCCCGGTTCAATCTTGATCAATTGGAGTATTGATTATATGTTTAACGATGTCTTGATGTGTTGATTTAATGTTTAAAGGTGTTTAATAATGATATTTTATAAGGTTGGACGTTGTTGAGTTCCGAGAATAATGAGTTGTTTGAGAAAACACTTTGTGTTACCTTAGCTTAATTGACCCACATATAACTTGAGTTAGAGTTTGTATAACTCGAGTTACATGGGGCTGTTTAACTCGAGTTAGAAGATTTATAACTCGAGTTAGCCATTCATTCTGATTAAATGACATTGTCGTTGGGCAAGGGTTTATATAAACCCCAAAACCGATTTCTTCAGCCTCCACACCTCATTTTCGTCTCTCTTCAATCCCAGTCAGTTCTTTTTGCTTGGTCATTGCCTCTCCTTGGTTTACAAATGTTCCTAGAGGTAACATTTCACTTATAACACTCTCTTTCCTTTCATTTGGTGCATTTTGTTAGGTTGGTTCTTTGAAGATTATTTTTGAGTTTTTGTTTTGGGTTTTTGTTTAAGCTTAAATATATGGAGAAGGAGGTTAGATATTGTTATATCTTGATGGATTAAGGTTAAAAAAACATAGTTGAGCTTGGGTTTGAAGGATTTGATGAGTTCTTTGAATGGGTTAGGGTTTGGATGAATTTGTGAAGAGACTTGATGATTTTGAGTTGTATTGATGAAACCAATTGTAGATTTGTGTTCAAGAGGTTGAATGGAGCTATTGTAGGTGACTGAGAGTGATTTTTATTTGTTGCATTGAGTGTTTGGTCGAACTGGCCGATCTGGGTAAGTGACTTACTCTAGTAATCGTTTTGGCTAACTCGAGTAAGATAGGCCCATATTTACTCGAGTTATGTTTGGGTTAACTCGAGTAAAATAAGCCATGATTTACTAGATTTATCCATTGGCTAAATAGAGTAAACCAGACCAAATATAACTCAAGTTAGCCTCTGACTAACTCTGGTAAACAGTGGTTCTAAGGGACCAAATTGTGACATTTTGTAATTGGTGAATTCAGAGAGTCTGAGGATTAATTTGGAGATTTTGACTACTTTGAGGCTTTCATATGCATGTGCACGCATTTTTGTACATCCACAGTACCGGTGTCTAATACATCATTATTTCTGATCCGTTATTGTTTCTAATGTGTTGTTTCAGCTTTTTGCCCTTGTCAGCGGGATTAGCTACCTGGCAGTGGTACCGGGTCCTAGAGCTTTGGACATCCAGGCGAGTATATGACTGCTTCAGACACATAGGTTGTGTCTCTTCTACTGGTATATATTTTTGTTGTGCTATCACTATAGCATGTAAATTGGATTAATTAAAGGATTGGAAATCCTAAAGTAAAATGGGTTTATGTAAGGACTTGTTTGATTTAACTTTGTTTCTGAAATTATGAGAATTTCGATAAATGATGAGATATGTTTTTGGAAAGTTATTAATATTTTGGAAATATTAATAATGCTTGGTTTTTGAAAGATTTTTTGTTTTTGTAAGAAGTTAATTGCTTCTGGAAAGCAACTCGGTTTTTTGGTAAACTGGTATTTGCCTGAATTTTCGAACATCTTTTTGAAATAAAGATTTTGTTTTTGAAAAACATATGTATTTATGTATATATTTGAATTATGGAATTGTTTTGGGAAATCGGTGACATTGTTTTGGGAAATCGGTGACATTGTTTTTGGACTTGATATATAAGTTATATCTTATATATCTTATTTGTTTTTGATATATCAGGTCTCATGACCGACTATTATTTTTATTGGATTTAATTATACTATGTATATGTTTTGGACACGAGACACCTTCGATATGGGGTTCGTAGCCTTTTCCATACCAAGGTATGACATGACTCAGCTATCAGGGTTGACGATAGCCATGTGTCCTGATCAGGCAGTTGATTTGTTAATGGATTAGTGGCATAGTCCACAATCATTATTGAGGTGGTAGAGTGGCACATATCACACCACGATTGTTATTGTTACCAGTCCCTTATCCATGATATTATGTTTTTGAAGATAGTATTATTACTGTTACGATGCCTATGTGGACAAGTTTTGGATTCTGAAATTTCTAGCAAAGTTATAAAGATTTTGAACTCTGAACTGGAGTTTTCGATAAAAGATTAAAAGGGTTTTATTTTGGGATCTCCGATGAGATAAAACGTTTCTGGAAAGGTTTTGCTTTGTGTTTAAAAACACATTAACTTTGATAAGCTTTGAAGAAAATCTTGAAAAGATTTTGGTTTAGTTACTGAAGGTTTTCGTGCATGCTGTTTGTTTTGGTTCGAAACGAGCTTTCAATCGCTATTACGTATGTAGCGTGTATATATATGTATATATATATTGATTATATTTGCATGTGGTATTTTTGAACTGTTTTCAAAACAGTCATTGCGAGACATGTATGAGGTGATCTGGAGTGTTGTCCTTCACTAGGTTTGACCCCCCTTTTCTTTGTTTTGTCCCTGTGTTTCATCATTGTGCAGGTGATCCTTGAGGAATGTGATATTTGGCATTTCATGCTCAGTGAAGGTAGTCTGGTGTTGTGGTCAGTGCCCTTTCATTCGGGCTCCATTAGTATGATTTGTTAGAGGCTCCATACCGGGTTTTTGTGGGAATTGTTATTGTTTTTGTTACTGTTTTTGTCATTTCAAATATTTTTAATTTGAAATTATTTCTGCAATTTATATTACATATGTTTTGTTTTATTAAATGATGTTTAAACCTTTATTTGACTTTATTATTTAATTGAATATGATTTTGGAGTAGAAGTTCTGTACATTGAGGCTTATGCGAGATGGGCCGGACTCTCATAGACAGTTCACCTCGTATACTGGTCATGGTCCCGAGAATGGGTCGTGACAAAGGTGGTATCAGAGCATTAGGTTTTGCATTGTCTGGGTCGATTGTGGAGCATATGTATCTTTGAGCGACTCTGTTTGATTCGCCTCTGAATACTCTTCCAATTGTTATCGTGGTACTGTTGCAATGGTCAACATTTTAATTTATGCATATGCAATCTATTTGTCGGTTGCATTCATAGTTATGGATTCATGTTCAGAGTCGTCAGCTTGGGCAGTCGCTGATCATCTTGTAGCGGGTCTGAGGGATTCACATATTCATTTGAACTCTTGTTCATATGCCATTGATTCCTATTTCGTTTTGGTGTCACGTTTTGCTTGTGCACCAATCTTTGAGAGATACTCTGGGTCGGTAGCACTCTTGTTATAGGAGATTCATTCAGTAAATTGGGTTAATGGTTCCTTATTCTCTGAGGAGGATAATTATTGATTTGTAATTTGTAAAGTGCTGATTCTCTAAATTGATTTGGGGAATTTGAGAAATAAGAGATTACTTATTGGAGTGAAATAGTACTTGGAGTACTTAAGGCTTTGAAATACTAAGACTATGGTTAATGGAACCATTTAAGAATTTATTGTCGATATGAGAAGAGATTTAATAACTTTGTTGGAAGCCGATCAGTTCAATTAAGGAATAAATTTGAGAATGATGTTTTTGATCCTATTAACTTTGAGGATATTTAGTATATGATAGTTGTGAACTATCCTAGATGGATTAGTGAGATGGCCTAATGGTGAAATTAACATGCAGTTATTGATCTTGCAATAAAATCCTTTGGTGATTCCTTTGACTTCAGAGACAAGTGTCTAAAGTAAGGATTCAAGAGATATGTAAATATCGATTTGGTGATGAATTCATGTGATGCCTTCTTTGATTTCCCTAAATCATTTGATGATTTCTTGTAACGATCGTTGGTATGTTCATTTTGACTTATGTGGCAGGTAACCTTGAATGGTGTTGTGATTTGAGGTTGATCGTGAGTATGCGGACTGACTCACGAGTTGGATTTGATTTGGATTAAGATAATCTGATATGAATGATGCACGCTTTGGGGTACTTATGATATGATTTGTTATCACTGTTAAGGGCAAATGTGGTATCATCTTTGGTGTTCTTCGATTTCAGATAAATCAAATTCGAGATTGTGATTCAGTTTAAGTGATCTTTGTTAAAGAGACTTGACCTTATGGATTTGATATCATTCTTTGTAAAAGAATGTGAAAGTAATAAGTGGTTTCCCTGATTGTGGGTTAAGAATCTGAGATATGATCGGGTTTAAGAACTCAGGCTTGAAGTTTAGATTTCAAGTCTTGATTGTTTAGGAGTATGTGGAATAATGGATAAATTTGAATTGATTTGATTGGATTTTGGTGACTTTGCATTAACGGATAACTTCTGGAGTGCTTATGCTACCTTTGTTAGTGACCTCGGGACTTGTTCCATGTTTCTTTGATCTCGGTGAATGTGGATCGAGTTGGGTCTATTTTGTGTATCTAAATCAGATGTCTTTGCCAGGACATATCTTTTGTAGTCTGGCTTACAGTTTGATTTGTTTTTGTTCTACTCTGTTATTGGGTCAAGTATCAGTACCCTCTATATTTAATTTTTGGAAAAGCATTGAGTTTGTACTCTCTGGCATTTGATTCGTTGAACTGTTTCCATATTTCTTTGTTGCCTTATGTTTTGTGCACTCTGGTATCTCCAGATTCATCCCATTCTTTGTGAGCGTTTTTGGGTGTTTCTCAGTAGCAACATTTTTTAGGTCTGCACCTATTTGATTATGTTGGCTTTTAGGTCAGTGTTTGTTGGTTTTGGTCTTCGCACCTTACCTTTGCATTTTGCCTTTGCACCTGCAGTGTTCTGCACTTTCTGCATCGGTTGTTCACATATAAGGTATCATGTTTTGCATATATGCATCTTTGAGTTAGACCAAGAATGAGATGCGGTGAGAATATTCGCATAGACTTGGCTTAGCTGGTTCATAAGCCTCTGCATCATTGTTTATGCCTTTGCATCACTGTTTTTGTCTCTGCATACTTTTCATATGTTTTTGACATCTCCAAGTGTGCATGTTGCACATTGCCTGAGTGTTGATTATGCACTTGATGTCTTTTCCGGCTGATAGCAGAGATTCTGATTTTGGATTTTTTTGGGAGATCTAGCGTTGATATTATCTTGGATTTGTTTGTTTTGAAATTCGAGGACAAATTCTTTTTGAGGGGGAAAGTATGTAATACCCTGTTCATTTTGGACAAGAGTTTCTGTACCAATCTGTTCGATTATGATTTGACCTTAAATGCTCAAGATGATGATTAGGTGTTTGATGATTATGAATTGACAAAGTTTTCGCGTTTAGTTGGTCCCGGTTCAATCTTAATCAATTGGAGTATTGATTATATGTTTAACGATGTCTTGAGTTGTTGATTTAATGTTTGGAGGTGTTTAATAATGATATTTTATAAGGTTGGAAGTTGTCGAGTTCCGAGAATAATGAGCTGTTTGAGAAAACACTTTGTGTTACCTTAGCTGAATTGACCTGCGGATAACTCGAGTTAGAGTTTGTATAACTTGAGTTATATGGGGTTATTTAACTCAAGTTAGAAGATTTATAACTCGAGTTAGTTATGCATTCTGATGAAATGACATTGTTGTTGGGCAGGGGTTTATATAAACCCCAAACCCGATTTCTTCGGCCTCCACACCTCATTTTCATCTCTCTTCATTCCCAATCAGTTCTTTTTGCTTGTTCATTGCCTCTCCTTGGTTTCCAAATGTTCCTAGAGGTAAGATTTCACTTCTAGCGCTCTCTTTCCTTTCATTTGGTACATTTTATTGGGTTGGTTCTTTGAAGATTGTTTTTAAGTTTTTGTTTTGGGTTTCAGTTTAAGCTTAAATATATGGATAATAAGGCTAGATATTGTTATATCTTGGTGGATTAAGGTTAGAAAAACATAGTTGAGCTTGGGTTTGAAGGATTTGATGAGTTCTTTGAATGTGTTAGGGTTTGGACGAATTTGTGAAGAGACTTGATGATTTTGAGTTGTATTGATGAAACCAATTGTAGATTTGTGTTCAAGAGGTTTAATGGAGGTATTGTAGGTGATTGAGAGTGATTTTTATCAGTTGCATTGAGTGTTTGGTCGAACTGGGCGATCTGGATAACTGACTTACTCGAGTAATTATTTTGGCTAACTTGAGTAAGATAGGCCCAGATTTACTCAATTTATGTTTGGGTTAACTCGAGTAAAATAAGTCATGATTTTCTCGAGTTATCCACTGGCTAACTCGAGTAAACCAGACCACATATAACTCAAGTTAGCCTCTGACTAACTCGAGTAAACAATGGTTCTGAGGGACTAAATTGTGATATTTTGTAAATGGTGAATTCAGAGAGTCTGAGGACTAATTTGGGGATTTTGACTGCTTTGAGGGTTGCATATGCATGTGCACGCATTTTGGTACAGCCACAATACCAGTGTCTCATACAACATTGTTTCTGATTCATTATTGTTTTTGATGTGTTGTATCAGCTTTCTGCCCTTGTCAGCGGGATCAGCTACCTAGCAATGGTACCAAGTCCTAGAGGTTTGGACATCCAGGAAAGTAGATGGCAGCTTCAGACACATAGGTTGTATCTCTTCTACTAATATATGTTTTTGTTGTGCTATCACCATAGCATGTAAATTGGATTAATTACAGGATTGTAAATCCTAAAGTAAAATGGGTCTATATGAGGACTTGTTTGATTTAACTTTATTTCTGAAATTACGAGAATATTTATAAATGATGAGATATGTTTTTGGAAAGTTATTAATATTTTGGAAATATTAATAAAGCTTGATTTTTGAAAGATTTTTTGTTTTTGTAAAAAGTTAATTGTTTCTGGAAAGCAACTTGATTTTTTGGTAAACTAGCATTTGCTTGGATTTTTGAATATCTTTTTGAAATAAAGATTCTGTTTCTGATATATATATATATATATATATTTGAATTATGGAATTGTTTTGGGAAATTGGTGACATTGTTTTTGGACTTGATATATAAGTTATATCTTATATATCTTATTTGTTTTTTATATATCCGGTCGCATGACCGACTGTTATTGTTATTGGATTTAATTATACTATGTATATGCTTTGGAGATGGGACACGTTCACTACGGGGTTTGTAGCCTTTGGTATACCAATGTATGAGATGACTCAGCTATAGGGGTTGACAATAGCCATTCAGACACATGATTTGTTACCAGATTGGTAACATAGTCCACAATCATTATTGAGGTGGTAGAGTGACACATATCACACAACGATTGTTATTTTTACCAGTCCCGTATTCGTGATATTATGTTTTTAAAGATAGTATTATTACTGTTACGATGTCTATGTGGCAAAGTTTTGGATTCTGAAATTTCTAGGAAAGCTATAACGGTTTTGAACTCTGAATTGGAGTTTTCGATAAAAGATTAAAAGGGTTTTATTTTGAGATCTCTGATGAGATAAAAACAATTTTGGAAAGGTTTTTCTTTGTGTTTAAAAACACATTAACTTTGATAAGTTTTGAAGAAAATCTTGGAAAGATTTTGGTTTAGTTTCTGAAGGTTTTTGTGCATGTTGTTTGCTTTGGATGCGAACAATTTTGAAACGGTTTTTCAATCGCTATTATGTATGTAGCATGTATATATATGTATATATATGTTGATTATATCTGCATGTGGTATTTTTGAACTATTTTCAAAACAGTCCTTGTGAGGCATGTATGAGGCGATCTGGAGTGTTGTCCCTCACTGGGTTTGACCCCCCTTTTCTTTGTTTTGTCCTTGTGTTTCATCATCGTGCAGGTGATCCTTGAGGACTGTAATCTTTGGCATTTGATGCTCAGTGAGGTAGTCTGACGTTGTGGCCAGTGCCCTTTCATTCAGGCCCCGTTTGTATGATTTGTTAGAGGCTCCACATCGGGTTTCTGTGGGAATTGTTATTGTTTTTGTTACTGTTTCTGTCATTTCAAATATTTTTAATTTGAAATTATTTCTACAATTTATATTACATATGTTTTGTTTTATTAAATGATGTTTAAACCTTTGTTTGACTTTATTATTTAATTGAATATGAGTTTGGGGTAGAAGTTTTATACATTGAGGCTTGTGCGAGATGGGCAGAGCCGATTATGGTCCTGGAAATGGGTCGTGACAACAGTGATTTTCAGCCAATATAAAGGCAACGTACATCATTTTTCATGCAACGTACGTCTTGATGCTTCACAAGGTACATCTCTCCATCTCAACCGTACGTTATTAAGTATCTAGAGGCATCAAGTCTTACGGGGACACTTCACCACGTACGTCATACCAAGGACTACGTACGTTGATCATGGCAGAATTTCCAAATAACGTACGTCTTGCTACCTGCAATGTACATCTCGTGCTACTCAGACAACGTACGTCATAAATAAGGCTAACATACGTCTTCAACACTCCAGCTCACATGCCCAACATTTCTCACTCTCCACGTGCATCGAACCTCCCTCGGGATTTCATAACACCAAGACCCTCAAGAGTACATCCACCAACCCATATTAGCAATAAAGAAACCTCCAAATTCTCTAATCAAAGATAGAAAACTCTCAAAAACTAAACCATACCCGAACTGACAACTACATTATTGGTCACATATGGCTTATACTTAGTTTTTGACTCTGAAATACTTTGTTTTTTTACTCTAATAATATTAGTATCATTTTGACTATGTGCATGTGTTTGCTTTGGGTGTAAACATTTTCGAAACGTTTCCCTGAAACTGTACTACTTATGTAGTGTGTATATTTATATATACTTTTATATATCGACAAGTGGTAGTTTTTAAACGGTTTTCAAACCAGTCTTTGTGAGGCACATATAAGGCACTCTGGAGTGTTATCCCTCACTGGGTTCTGACCCCATTTTTTGTGTTTATCCTGTTTCTATCTTACAGGTTAACCTTGACTCAACAACTACTTGGCATCTCGACTCAGTGAGGCATTTGTTTATTTGGTTAGTGACGCCTTATTGGGCGGGCTACTACTTTAGTTTTAGACCTCCGCACCAGGATGCTGTTGGGTTATTGGGTTGATATTTTGACTTTTGGATTCCCTTATTTTCATTATACATACTTTGTATTTGATTTCACTTATACTATATTTTGTTACACTCATATATTTTATATATACTTATATAATTTCTTATAAATGGCTTATATGCAAACATTTTAATAAATGATTGGTTTGGGTAGAGTTTCTGATTATCTGAGGCTTGTATGGGATGGACTGGGCTCCCACAGACGGTCCATCTCGTACACCGGTCATGGTCCCAGGAGTTGGTTCGTGACACCCGAGACTTAAAAACACCAAAATTCTCCAAAATACATCCGTTAACCATAAAAAAAATCAAATAAACAACTCTAACACCGAATCATCATCGAATCATTCAAGAACCGCTTCGAAGTTGAATGAAAAGTTACAAGTCTCTAATAGAAACGAGTTATTTATTACACTATAATTGCTTACTTGGAGCATTAAGCCCCCTTATATTCCCTATACTCAGCATTATTCTCTCATAGAGGTGAGAGTACCGCCCCCTTTACTACGACCTTCCCAAACACCAATGTTATCTCCAGCCATATAACTCAGGTTAGTCCTGTTCATGTTAGACTGACTGTTGGTGTATGATGTGGGGATATAAAAGTGGCATAACATGCATTAATAAAGATGGGTTTATATACATGAAGTCTTGACATAAAATTTGGAAAAACATGCCCACTAAGCTTAACAAGTAGGATGATCATGGTCACTTCTAAAAACATGTAAACAAAATAGAACATGGCCACTTTATCATGTAGACACAATCGTGGCCACTACTTCCTACATCTTAGCAACTTTAAAAAGCATAATTCAACACTCATTCTTGGCTTTGATAGTTGCTAAGTCAAAATAGTTCTTTTTCCTGAGATTGATTTGATGTTGTATAGCTTTGACATCTTGATTTTGTGTTGTGCAATGTTTTTCTATGTGTCCCATATGGCCACACTTTTTGCATTTAACATCTGGTATCCACTAACATTTTGTGTGTGAATGGTTGGTCTTCTTACAATATGGGCATGTCGGATATTTTTTGAACTTACTATTAACCGTTGATTTGGCATGAAGAGCTCCCTTTATAGCACCTTCTTCTCTTATGAGCCTTCTTTGTTCTGGAGCCTATAATACATTCACTAATTCTGCCAAGAATATGCTTGACAACTCCTTGGATTCTTCTAGTGAAGAAATTTTGGACTCATATTTTTTAGGCAAAGTCACAAGAATTGTTTGCACAACTCGTTCATCAGAAAAGTCCTTACTAAGCAAACATTACCTTGTTTACAATGCCCAACAACTTTTCATAGTATTCATTGATAGTGTCACACTCCTTCATTTTTAGTATTTCAAACTCCCTAATCAAGTTGAGAGCTTGCATGTTTTTTTTTCTTTCATTGCCTTGATACTCCCTTTTGAGGTAGTCCCATATAGTCTTTGTTGAATCCAAGTTCATGATCTTTGTGAATATATTGCTTGAAACGGTAGAGAACAAACACGTTTTTGCTTTAGACTTTCTAGTCTTTCTCTCTTTGTGGTTCTTCAGCTGAGTTATTGTTGGATTTGTTGGTAGTGGCGGGATATCGTCGTCTTCCTCCATAGCTTCCCAAAGATTGAAAGCCTCGAGATAGACAGTCATTTTGACAGCCCATGCTTAATAGTTATTGCCGTCAAATGATGGTGGTGGCATAGAAAATGTCTTATCCGACTCCATTGAATAAAGTAGTGGATGTGGTTATATAGTTATGTTGGTTATGGTGTTTATGAAATATACTCCGATATGAAGGTTATATGGCATATATATGGGGTTATAGGTCCCTTAAGAAAAATGACTCTGATACCACTTTGTTGGTATATGATGTGGGGATATAAAAGTGACATAACATTCATTAATAAAGATGGGTTTATATACATGAAGTCTTGACATAAAATTTGGAAAAACATGCCCACTAAGCCTAACAAGTAGGATGATCATTGTCACCTCTAAAAACATGTAAACAAAATAGAACATGGTCACTTTATCATGTGGACACAATCATGACCACTACTTCCTACATCTTAGCAACTTTAAAAATCATAATTCAACATTGACCTTTACTAACATTTAAGTTGCTGAAGGAACATTCACCTTTGACCATTACCCTGCTTCTAGTAGTAATACGCTTACTACCTTCTCTCGCCCTTACAAGTGCCTTCACTGTCTCTGTATTTGGTTGTTGATCTTGTTTAGTGGTTGTGGTTGCATCCACTGTGTGTTCCAATATTGGTGCCTCACCTCCAGAAAAAACCTTATTCTCAACTTTCGATTTTCTCTTCCACACTTTCTTCACTTTATCTACCACATTTGGATAGTTGATGGCTAAATGCCCATCTCCATGACATTCCTTACAAAATATAAGCTTCCATTCATAACATGCGTGCTGGGCTATTTGATCTCCAATATCATTTTCCAAAATGACCTCCTCAAGAAATTCTCCACCAATTTCCATTTCTACCAAAATATGCATAAAACCCAAACATTCTTGCTTCAAGGTGCAGTGATCCGAAATTAGTATAGTTCCTAAGACACTCCCAATATGACTCAAGATCTCAGGAGACCATAATTCCCATGGTCACAATGGCAACTAAACCCAAATCGGTACTGTCTACAATTCACATAGTTCCATCTTCATAAGAGGTTTCCACTCTTTCAACAATAAAGGCCGGCTGTTGAAGGTATATAGACCTCCATTTAAAATCCGTTGTTGATCCTTCTTGGACTGAAATTTGAACAGAAAAATATTCTCCTTTACCAGGTGTACCAATTTCAATCCAAGCTTCTTCCAATGACTAATCACAAAATTTTCAATGAGTGCAAAACATGGCACCATACCGTACACACTACCCACCAAGGCATTTTTCCATTTCGTCGCCTCTCCTTGAACCTCTGCCATTGAGAACTTAGCCACTATCATGCCATTACTCACTGTTGGTGGAATATATTTCAAAGCATAACCATTCTCATGATCCATGTTTCTAGGAAACTGATCTAATCATTTACGTTTCTCCAAGCCCTCTTGTGTGTTGGTACACATCGCCGACGGTTAGGCATAGTGGCGGAGCCAGGAATTTGGCTAAATAGGGGTCGAATCTGTTTAGTCAGATTTCTCGCTCAACGATGTGTACGAAAATCCAACTCATCCGGATTAAAATCAAACTCACTATTTTTCTCTTTGTCATTTGCATCCAAAATTAGCATAACACCGGGAGTTCTTGAAGATTCGACACTACTCATCGGTCTCTTCGTCTTAGTTACAAATATATCCATAGACTAATAAAAAAACAAAATAACAATAAATTTAAGTCGATCCAAATCAATTTACCTAACAATTAAAAACATCTAATTAATTCAAATATTGCATTGAATTTAAGTCAATTTATTCTAACAAAATAATTTAGCAATCACAAGTAATAACAAAATTATTAGACACCCAAATCAATTAACCAAGCAATTAAAAACATCTAACTAATTCAAATCTAGCCATTAAATCCATTCAATCACAAATAACAAAATTAGTTAAGTCAATTTATTCTAAGAAAATAACCTAGCAATCACATAATAATAACAAAATTATTAGACACCCAAACCAATTAATCAACAATCATAGCTCTAATTAAAATAAAAATTGAATTACACATACCAAGGCAGGGAGACAGCGTCGGGCGTTAGCGAAGGAAAGGCAGCAGCGAGGTGGAGACCAGCGCCGAAAGTGCGTCAGCGTGGGACATGGGTGGAATCGTGGAAGTGGAAGTGTGGAACCGTGGTCTTGGAAGAAGGAGTTCTGAGATTGGGATAAGGGAATGAGTGAGTCAATTAGAAATGCAACACAACAACAACAACCTTACTTAAATTGTTTTTGATTTCAGTGGGGTGAAACGATGTCGTTTCACCTCACTAATTTTTTTTATTTTTAAGCCACAGGGCGAAACGACGTCGTTTCGCCATGTGGCTTAAAAAAAGAGTTCCCTTGCTTCCATGCTTCGTCTTCCTCCGTGACTCCGTCCTCCCCTTAGCCTTAAGTCACCTCCATTGCTCCACCTCTAAGCTTTAATAGCTACAATGACAACCCTTCCTTGATGGGGGCTCTAATGGCTCTCCTCCGGCACCAGTGGGTGCCTGGCTCTACCACTGGTTGGGCATGGTCCTGTTCTTCTCCCCTTACCAAGCTCGTCCTCACCATGGTGGATTGAGAGATAGGGGAGGAAGAGTTGGACTGGTTAGCCACCATAACCTCCGGTTCGATTGACTTACGAGCTACAAGTGGGCTCTTCATATGGTCTATCCCATCTCCGTCGTCGACCACAAAACACCCAGAGGATGCTCTGTCGTCATCCCCTAAGCCTTCAATCTGACTATGTTTGTGTTCTGATTAGGATTCTCTTGGATTTCATTCCCATTTGGGGAGAAGGCATAGCTTAGCACCGAGCGTCGACAGAAAACAAAAGAGTCCCTTTTAAAATTGCCTTTTTATAAAAGTTCTCTTAACTTGATGTTTGGTTATTGTTTTACAGAATGTTCTCACTTTGTAACACAACAATATATTCTTAATCGATCGATTTATACATATTTAAGTTTTGGGGTCTTTTGAATCCTCGGAGCGCTAAGGTCTTTAAAGCCCGAGTTCAAACTCTAGTCTCTAGCGCATTTTACGGGGCTACTCCAGTGCATTTTTCAACTTGTAGATTAGTTTTTAGAAATAAGCTAAAATTTTAGTATATATATGAACATTATTTTAAAAATGAGTATGCAAAAGATATTTATAATCATCCAAAGTGGTGAACTGGAAACCGATTTTATTATTCAATCTATTTACTTGACAAACTTTTTCACTTAGTTTTGTTGAACCTTTATCAACTGGCCTTGACCATTAGATAAAGCCTAAAGGTAAGTAGATTATAATTAGGCTAATTTATCGTGGTGAGCATGTTGTAAGAAAGTAACATATAAGAAAGGTAATTACTGATGATTTTCTTTTTCTTTTTGCTATAAAACTTCTCACATATATGTTAGGTCCTCCACGACCTTAAGCGAGGCGAAACGAATCATTTGGTAGCTAAGTTGTTAGGTTCATGAAAATAGAGAACTTAGTCTAGATAAAGGTACCAAATTAAGTAGATTGAATAAGACAATAAATACAAATCGATAACATCTAAATTTAACATCTATTGAATTTTTGCTCCATTTACTCTTAGGTTGGAGGGGACCCCCTCGGTCGACATCAAATATTCGTATGAAATGGTGACAAAAGAGTAATTTACAATTTTTGGGATAGATTATTGAGGAGCCACTAGGTTATGTTCCAACCATTCATCACGTCCCTCACTTCTGGAAATATAGTGATCTAGTCCTTGGCTCTCATTTTATCAGCCATTACATAACGACCAATATAACAAGATGATCGAGTTGTTTCTTTTTGGTAGACTAAGAATAATGGATTGCATTTGATAGATTGATTCGCACATTGCATAAAGAGAAAAAATAGAGAACTATATATTGTTGAGAACTACAATATGCTAATATATAAAATATAAAATATTGATATATCTTTATAGGCTTATTTAATTAAAAAAATATAAACTTTAGTCCAATTCACATTTCTGTTATGGTTTTACAGTTTTTACAAAATAAAACACAAACTTTTGGGTTTGTAATAAATCTGTCACGAAAATTAACACCAAGTGAAAATTCATTGGAATCTAAAAGCTATTTTAAATATAAAAAAATCCCTTGGATGATAAGAAGTGCATCATCAAGTGGTGAAAAAATGTTCCATTGAATTAAGGCTTTAGAGAGAGTTGGTCCAATAATTAAAGGTTGGCAAGAAAGTCCATCGACAAATAAGTATCGAAATGAGAAGCATGTCATGCAGAGAAAGTGAAGAGACATGCTTTACAAACATGAAGAATTGTGGGGAGATGTACTCCATGCTCAATGAATTTTTTTCAACTTTGAATCAAGGGAGAGTTTTGGAAATTGAGTTAAAGTTTTAACTAGACTTGGTAGTTGATTTGGTGTTGATTTGCTGTAAATAGAAATTTATAATATAATTGTTGTACATCCTAGTTTTTAATTGACTTGGTTTGTTGGTGTATACATCTACACAAAAGACTTGCTGGTTTCAGTTTGACATGGATGAAAACAACCAAATTTTATTCTCTTTATAATGCTAATCTA